>PHNY01293643.1:0-19853 GCA_003724115.2 Anethum foeniculum | reverse complement strand
CCTCCCTCCCTCCTCTCTCTCCCTCTCTCCCTCTCTCTCTCTCCTATCCCTCTCTCTCTCCCTCTCTTTCCTATCTCTCTCTCTCTCCGTACATTCTACAAGGAAAGAAAATCTAGGAAGAGTGAAATATATATAGGACCGAATTTAATGGCACCAAAATAAGAGGAGATATATTGTGACATCAATTCTTGATTCTCTTCTTAATTTTCTACTAGTATCATCTTCTATTAAAAAAAAATAATAAAAATTATCATGCATGTGAATGTATATATTATTAATAAATACTCAAATGTGCATGTAAACGTGGGTGATCGGTGAACTGGTAGAGAAGCGGTGGAGACGGGGGGTGGCAACGGAGAGGTGAAGGTGAGTTAGGTTTGACTGAAAGTCATTAACTTGTTACAACAAGAGAAAGGACACTTATCTGGATGTGTCACGTGCATAGCACGGGTCTTACAATCATTTACTGACCAGTCAAACCTCAGTTTCTGTACCAACTGTTGCTTGTGTTGCAATTTTTTACCACCTCGTTTTTTTTTTCGCTCTTTTACGATTGATTTACACCGGACTCTTTAGCATGAAACGGCATAAGTTAGTCAATGTGGATTGACAGCGCAATCCATGAGACTGGCAGGTTGATAGAAGTAATGTCAAGTATAGGCAAAAACTAAAAACAAATTTTTATTTTCGAAAAATATTACTTCCTCGTTTCACCAAATTCTTTACTTGGGGGCATGGAAATTAAGAATAGTGTAAACTAGTGGCACAATTAAGAACAGAATTTGTGCCCGAAAAATTATAAGTTTAAATTGTATGAGTGGTATTATTTTTTTAAGTAGTGATGGACCCCCTAAATACACAAGTACTACACCAATTAAAATAACCCAAATTTAAAAAAAATATATAGAAGATCTCTCTGTCTCTCTCTAACAAATCTCTCTCTCATAAACCCTAGCCTCCGGTAAAGATTTTTTAGGGGACTTTCATCGGTTTTTCACCGGTGATAAGCCCCAATTTCTTTATTTTTTAGTTTTCTTGTTCATGATCTTGTCTTTTTTTAATAAGTTCTCAATTTATTTGGGTTTTGTTAGTCTTTTCTTGTGAGAGTTTTGGTGTGTTTTGGTGTTCTTCATAGCTGAGGTCATAGATCGGCATGTTTTTCATGGGTTTGATTCAGGGATGAAGGTTATTATAGGATCGCATCTATGGTCGATTGTTCAGAACAGTCGGATAAAAACAAGTACATATATTCAAATCGCTTGGTTGCCTCTCCAACAAAGAAGAATTCAATAGACGATCTTTTTACACAATTGTGTCAGATTGTGTTGATCTTTTTAAGTATTATGATAATGTGCTAGTAGAGTATGTTCATAGGTCTGCGAATGTTGTAGCACATACGTTAGTAAGAGTTACTCATTCTATGCCAAACTTCCAGAGTGGTTTAATATTGCCCCGGATATTATTTCTGATGTACTGATGATTGATTCAATTTAATATAAGTACTTTTGTTTCAAAAAAAAACCCAAATTTATTAATTTCCGCGCTTATTGTGTGCCCGTGAACATTCAGTAGAAAAATTGAAAAAGGAAAGTAAAAAAGGTGAGTAGAGTGGTGCACGGATCAAATATTTAATATATAAAGTATATATAGTGGAGGAAAATTGTGGATGAAGTTAGTTTATATATTATAAAATTTTACTATTTTAAAAAAATTTTGAAATTTTAAAAAAATGAAAGTAACATCCGAAAACGATAAAAAGAATGAGGGAAGTGGATGAGATCTGAAACTTACAAACATAATAGAAAAATATTTCTAATCAAATTATTGTTACAATATATTATATATGAATAATCAGGCATGTGTATGCAAATTAAAATCGTAATATACACATATTACAAAAAAAATATAATATAACATATTACGACAATCATTTTAAAATATGAATACCAATTTCCTGGATAATATATATTTATTCACAAAAAAAAATTAAAAATAATCAACTGAGCTATGCGGTCAATATATCTTAAAATACACGTAAAAAGTTAAAATAAACAAGTAATTTGAAATCGAGGGAGTACTGTATAATAACATGCGGTCATCATCTACTCTAACTGGAGTCACAACAATGATCTCATCGGCCATCCACCGACATGGATTGTACTACTATCATAATTCATAGTACTATAAACTATTTCCTCCACTAAAGCTAAGGATGAGCAGGAACCGAATATAAAACCGAAACTGTACCAAAAATTGGAATAACCGTATCAAAGAAACCGCACCAATAGTTATTAGTTTGGTAACGGTTTTGAATTTTAGAAACCGCATTTATATGATTTGGTTTTGGTTTTCATCCGAAACCAAACCGATAAAACCGAACCGCACCACATTATTAAAAATTAATTTATTTATATTATTAAAATATTTATAAGAAAAATATATAATATTTTTTAGTAACACATTTTCTTTATTTTTTTAGTAACAATCAACTACTTCTTTTTGTACGAAACAATACGTTAAAAGCTAGATACAAAATAAACACTAGAAGTATAAAAAATGTGATAATATCGTCATTCACATCTTGTTTTATCATTACTTCAATGCAAACATAAAAGTATTATAAATTTTTATTTATTGGTTTTAAAACCGAAACCGAACCACTAAAACCAAAACCGTACTTTTTAAAACCGAACCGAACCAATATTTTTTTATGTGGTTTTGGTTTTCAATTTTTGAAACCGCACTTAAATGATTACGGTGCGATTTGCGCGGAAAACGCACCAAACCGCACCATGCTCATGCCTAATTAAAGCACATGTAAATTCTACAACAAACCTTAAGAGTTTTGTTAGTTTTAAAACACTGATCAGCAAGGTTGTTTGTTAAAGATTCTGTTGCAATTAAGATTTGATAAGCGTTGTCAACAATATATTGGATTTCACATACTTTAATCCAAACAAAATCACATACAATTTTAATTACTTAGATACTTGTCAGTCCTAGCTTGCAACAGATACTATTTCATAAAATTTTAATTAGTTAGATACTAGGTTTATAGACAAGATCAGGTATCCAATCACTGGAGATCATAAATTTTCACATTTTTACTAGTAAAAAAATTATTAAAAAAGGATTAGTCTGTTGCCATAACCTTCCTACTTTCTATCTAAGATAATAAAAAATGACAATTTACCCTAGATCCAAAACAACACTAACGATAAATATTACTCCCTCTAATTCCCGGAATCCTATACATTACTTTTTGGCACGTATTTTAAGACTTGTTTAATTAAGCATAGTTCCATAATTTTTTTTAAAATTTTCTTTTTTGCTGAATTTTAAACTTTTATTCAGAAAAAAAATTTAAAAAAATTATGGAACTATCCTTTATAGGAGTCTCGAAATACGTGCAAACAGAGAACGTATACATCTTAGGAGGACGGATGGAGTACTAGTAAAGAAACGTGTCCTTCTAAGCATAAGCATAGTACACTAGTACTGTCATTTTTCTCATAAATTTTATTATAAATAAAATAATTTAATAACAGCTCACCAAAATTCCCACCGCCCTTCTTGGGTCTAGGACTTTTGGGTCCTGCGCTGTATATATTGAGGGCGGGATCGTGGCATATATTTTAACACTTTAAAAGTTTTATAAATTATTTTAATTTTTTTTCTAAATAAAAATTAAATATTTCAAGTTTAATTTTAAAAAATAAAAGTTCAAAATAAATTAAAAAAATATAATTTATATTCACATCTAAATACATGCCAAATATTGAAAAAACTACTCTGTATATAAATGGATCGTTGAACCGACCGTCCACGAATTTGATCAACCACTCTTCTTGGGCCGGGACAAATGGATGGGCCAGGACGGAGAGAGTATCACTTAATTTTGTCATTAATCTACTGTTTATAGGATACTCCTAACATTTTTTATAAATTGCACATTATTTAGTACGAGGAAATTGACTTGGGAAGTCTTTGGTAAAATATAAAACTACCCTTAAACTATGGCCTATACCATGCCGGTATGAAATACAGTAATTAACTGCTGAGCACATTAAATATTAGATAACTTAATTAATTGCAAAACTAGATCTTGGTTTAGTGATTTTAAGCATCCTAGCTAGTCCTACCTAACATTACACTTGCCACTAATTATGTCATCGCCCTCAGAATCTCGTATATTGAAAACAAACAAATTACGAAAAAGTTAGTTATCAGCCAAAATTTTTGGGAATTTTTTTTAAATTGATAGTTAATTGGTGCTTCCATAGCTCCTCAATCAATCTTATAGCACTATGTTTTTTGAAGTTGTATACGTAAAAGATCACAAACTTGCATGTACATGTATTATATTTACAACTCCAATGGCATATATTTCAACGAAAAGCAACTACTGCTCCCTCCGTTTCACGATACATGTCCATTTTGGAAGAAAAAATTTGTTTCAAATTAGTTGTCCACTTCAACTTTCAATGTAAATTTACATTTCCAAAATCAACTATACTTCACACATCTCAAATTTATATTTTCAAGATAAACTATATTTCACATATTAGAGTCATTTAATGCAATTAATACATCTTATTCTTTTAAACATTTAGTTTTCTTAATATATATAATTTTTTTAAAAATAGACTTATATTTTGAAACGGAGGGAGTACCTTCTAATAATACTCTCCTACCTTGCAGCAAGCAATGATAAACTAAAGAATTAAAGGAATCCATTCCTGTAGGGTTGGATTTCAATGTTTTGACTGCCATTTGAGCTTGACCTCATCCCCTTTGTTTTCAATTTAACTTCTTCAGTTGCTATTTCCCATAACTCTGTGGGCAGTATGTTCACATGGTGGGTGCTTCTCCTACCAACTCTTTTAATCTGTGTTCCGGAAACATTTTTTGAAGAGAAAAGAAAATAAATAAAAAGAATTGATTTCTTCAGCTCTTTCCTGAATAAATTTTTATGAAAGAAAGCTGTAAATTTGGGGAGAAGTTCCCTTTATTTTTGTCTCCATAATTTTCTTCCCACTTTTAGAAAGATTAATCTGCGTATAATATATAATGTCCGGATCGATTGTTGCAACGTATAATCCCGATTATTAAGAGCAAATAGGCTTAATACAAGATTTCGAATCCACAAGTCTCAATGTAGCATCCCGACTTTTAAGAGCAAATAGGGTTAGGCTCGCGGTCCCTGACATGTTTTTTGTAACAAAAAGTTTTTCAGCCGTTGGATGGTTTAAAAATTTTTTATCCCGTACTGCGGTATAATACCGCAGTATGGACAAATTACCAGAATGCCCTCCACCCCGTACTGCGGTATAATACCGCAGTACCGCGTAAATTGATTTTCTCTGAAAACAGCCGAGACGAAGAACAGCGGCTATAAGGGCNTTAGCAGCAAATCGTCAATAAGGGCTTTGTAGAGGGCGATTTCTTCACATTCGCTAGGTAATAACAACTCAGCTCGGTGTTTTTGTATGTATCAATTTATGTATTTTGTATGTATCGATTTTCTGTATTGATTTAAATCGAAAGCTCAGTGTTTTTGTATGATTCTATGTATATATCCATGTTTATATTAATTTTGTTTTTGTTGGTTGTATGAGGCAGTTTTGAGTTGTTTGTGTGTGTGTACAGGCTGCTCTGTTTTGCAGCAGTTTGCTGTCTGTTCTGTCCAGGTCATACTGCGGTATAATACCGCAGTGCGTAAGCCATACTGCGGTATTATACCACAGTACGGGATAAAAAAATTTTAAACCCCAGCCGTTAGATCTTTCATCCAACGGCTAAAAAACCTTTTGTTACGAAAAACGTTATGCCAGGGACCGCCCGCCATAGGGTTAATACAAGACTTCGAATCCACGAGTCTCAATAACCCTATCCTCGCTTAAAACAAGGTTTATGGGGATTCAACTGTCCACTCTTAGTGTCTGTTTGAGAAATCTTATTTGTCATAAATAAGTTACTTATTTCTGAAAAAAGTACATCAAACTANATTTCTGACAAGTTTTTGCATATAAGAGATACTAAATCCTACTTAAATATTTAATTCTAAAAATCAACATGTAAATATGAATTTTTTTTTCGAAATAAGTCGATAAGTTGATAAGTGGCCTCTTTGCCAAACAGGCCCTTGATAAGATTACAAGCTATGTCTAAGATTACAAGCTAAACAATTAACAATGCGTCTTTCCATTATCATAACAGTATTATCTGATGTATTACTTTGGGATATTGAACATTATAGTACACTAATAAAAAAATGAGTATTAACAATAGCACATAACAAAAGTACTTGCAGAACTAAATTAAACTAAGCATTTTCATTATACATTGGTTACTGAAAATAACATAACAGAAGTACTTGTGAAACTAAATTAAACTAACAGACCTTCCGTATACATTTATGTACCACATACTTCTCTTTCTGCATAAAAATTATGGGAGTTAAATGTTCTTAATTTCCTGGCGTGGCTATTGACAAGAATTGATTGAAACTTTAGCATGGGCTCATGAACGCACACCTTTGGCGAATTTAATTCGTTGGAGAGATAAACCGGTGGCCCTTTCCATTGTGCAAGCACGATTGGCTGGATTAGCCCACTTATGTGGTGCAACCTCAGAACCTAAGAATTTATTTCAACCTTGTGCTTTGATTCATTTTAATAGCAGCAATAGCAAGTGAGATTGGGGAAAACTATTGTTTTTTAAGGTTCAAATTCTGAGAGGTCAAATGTTTATACTAATATGTAACTGAAGCCCGTCACTATAATTGTAACACTTGTGAGTGAAATTAAACTTGCTTTTTGTTCACGAGGCCTGCCTAAAGACCAAATACGATTTAAAAACACAAGCAATTAAGACAGTCACATTGATAACAGTCCACATATAACAAATGTCAAAATAACAAGCCAATCAACTAATTCGTGATCGGATTGCAAATACACGAGGAACAATGTTCCATGCTCTAGGTTGTCCCAAAGTTCATAGTGCTAGAAATGGTTGAGTTATGGGTGTTTGAAATGGTTGAACTGAATACAGTTCGTGTATGTCTGATTAAGGCTAAAGATGATGCGCTAAATAAAATAAATACCTGATCAGATCATCAGGGTCCATAAAGAATTTTTGTTATTTGTACAAAGGCATGTCGGCAGCGAGGATTATAATTTGTGGATGGGACAACCATGGTAACGCTCTGGTATAAAATTCCCTAAATCTACACAAACACTGTATCAGCTAGTATACAAAACTAATGCTTCTCTCGGTCAACTAAACTAAACAAAAAAGTTCCTATCTAGGAGCCTGAAGTACAAATTACATGGAGCTCCCAACGCACTGGACTTGTACATTCTCCACATTGATGATACCATTCTATTGTACACATCAACCACCATCGCACAGCTGCCGTATTGCTGATATAATGGCAAAATGATTGCTAAACAAGAATCCACTAAATTTCAAGATCAGAAGTCATACCCATTCAAAATTGGTTTCTTTTGGCAAAACCAGAGCAACCAGGCAATCTGGTGAACTTGGACTAATAGAGAGCATGGACACTAGTTCGGGCGAGTAAGGGAGAATAAAAAGGAGCCTCGCCCACATGGGCTTTGTTGCTGGAATTTTAATAACTCCAGCACATTCCCTCTGCTTTAAATATGAGATAAAATCCTGAAACTGCAAAAAAAGAATGTTTCTTAGTTTAGCTTAAAACTACAACTGTATTTTTTATCACCACAATTAAAATTATTGCAGTTGCCAAGAAAGTAAAGATACTGAGATTGAAGAAGTCATTGCCTGCTAAACAAACTACACTTAGAATAGATATATAAATATGAACTACAGCTTTGAGACATCACACTTAATGCAATAAAAATGTGCATTATTCACTGCAAATGATTCAGGTCAGGATGAGAGGTTCTATGTTACCCAGACTCGGGTACGGGTGTCGGACACAGGTGTGGATCAAACTGTCAGAATCTTAGCATCTAAAAAGTTAGGACTCGTGGATATGGATCCGAAATTGGACACAAGTTTGGGGATTCGGCATATAACCTTCATAGAAGAGAAATTATACCTACTTTTTATATTTACATCTGTAAACTAGTGTCTTGTACCAATAAAAAAGCATAAACAGAATTGTTTATGTCAAACGTATAGCATAAATCAAAAGGATAACATGGAATTAGTAATCTATGGACATCCCTCCCTAGAACCAAGCTTTGTAAATCATTTTGAACTAGATTTCTTAAATGCTTGAAGTTGAAGGGTCCGGTTCCCACGTAAAGGATCTGACTAGGATCTCATACCCACACCCATCCCTTGTCATGTCCGCGCTACACGGATATGAGGGCAAAATTGAAGATTCCGGGTAACGGAGAAGAGGTTCAATGGATTTACAAATCTTATCATTTGAATTATTTTACAGTGATATTAATTACGAATAAGTACAGAATGAACGATAATAATTACAGCCAGCAAGAAAATGATAATGACATGAATATACCTTTCTCTGTAAACTAATGTGACCAATGTTGAAAATATTAATTACTGCCTTTGCTTCATCATGTCAGAAAATGAAAACAAAACTAGAGAAACAAAAATCAAAAGAGTATAGATTATATATAACTTACGCCTTTATAATCTCCTGCAGCCGAAGGGAGCAATTGGCATACCTCTCTCTGCATTGCATTCAAATCCATGGTTATATTATCTCCACTTTAATCGAACCCAAATATAAGGAAATACAAAAAGCATGAATAATCCAGGAAAGAATAACAACTGGACTAAGCATCAACCAGTACTTTAAATTGAATAACCCACACTTAATCAAAAAAGTGTCCACAAAAATAAGATGAATAATTTAAAAACAATTAAGATTTGGAACATATGCAAGTACTAATTCACCAACTAATATGCTTCAGGAAAAAACTGATGAACTAAAAGCATATGAAGGCCCTTGATGAGATATACAATCCTCGATTTTTGGTCTCTATATTTAATACAAGTAAAATAGATGGTTCTTAAAGTAAATACATTAACCAAGGGAATTGTAATGGAAATATCACACAGTTGTACAAAATCTAAAGTCAAGGCACCAGTAATTTCAAATTGTGATAACTATAGCTAAACCAAGAATTCCGCAATGGAAATATCACACAGTAGTACAAAAATTGAAGTTAAGGCACCCCTGAATTCCAAGTTGTTATAACTATGGAGATACCAAGAATCCGGCAACTACTATAACATAAAATTCAGTTGACTGCAACATTGATAGAGACTTGATCAAAAAAAAGCTAGTGCATTCTTTTCAGATTTGTCTATAGGAGTTTGTATAACTCACTTGTACTAAAAAGACCTCAGATAGTATTTTGGGCACCCCTTAAACGTTAGCTGCTACTTCTCGAAAAAATAGGGATACACAATTCATTGTGATCAGAATGAGATCTAAAAGCAAAGTACATACGCTGGTAGATTCCCTGGGGAAAAGATTAAGCTCCTACTATTAACAAAAAGCAGACATTACTCTATCAAGCATACGAGACATTTATCAACTCTATAAATACATAAAATAAAGATGAATCTATCTCCTCTACCCATATTCATGCCTACATCGACATTTAGCCACTCACTTTGTGTGCTGGGGTGCTAGAAAAAGTTGTCTTCACGTGCCGAAAATCTGTGCGCTTTGTCATATCTAATTTAGCTGGCCATCTGCACAACTCAACCACCAAACATTCAGATACTACCGTTTACCCATAGAAGTTACGGATAGCTTAATAAGAATCAAGTAACTACTTACTCTGCAGGTTCCGAGGCGGTATTTGAATACTTGCACATATCAGAGTGAAGCCGTTGTGCATTAATTGTACAATAATGAACCCCACTTTTACTTAATGTGCCGCGCCAATTGTACGCTATAAACTGTCCTGAATTTTCCAGATTAGAGGACTCCCTGGGTGGAAGGGGTGGCGGTGAACTAGGTGGAGGAGGAACTACAGGTGGAAGAGATTGAGGTAAAGGAGGAGGAGATGAAGGTGGAGGTGGTAATGGAGGTGCCAGATGAGGTGGTAAGTTTGTCAAAGGGGGTGGCACAGAAGGCCGAAAGAACGTCTGATCAAACTGCTGTACCGAGCTTGCTACCATTTGTGTAAGAGGAGTCACAGACGGTGGTAGAAATGGAGGCGGCACTACTGGACTATGAAGAACAGTGGAAACTAGACCTGCCGAGATTGGATTTGGTGGATGAGGATGACTCCGTGCATCCCAGGAATTATTAAGAGGATAAAAAGGTCTCATTGATGAAGATGCATAATTAGGCTGTGGTGGTATAGGAGGACCCAGTGTTGAAGTGGTCATAAAAGAATGACTCCCTGGTGCAGGATATATATTTGTTGTAGGATTATTATACATCCACATTTGTTCATTTGTACCTGAACCCCCACGGCCACCTGAAAAATTCATGCTTAAAAAAATTATACTTCTAAACCAATAACTCACTAAATTGATGATATCTATGATCATATAAAATATTTTACCTCCTTGTGGAGAATCTGTTGCCATATTTTTGTCAAAAGTACTACAAACAGTTGGTCTAATTTCAGATGCAGTGCTGCAACCATATGTCCAATTCAACTGTGTATGCCTTGTGCTTTGATGAATTTCTGGACTCCTTTGTGACATAATCTCTGAACTGCCAGTATCCTGATTCACTCGGACAGATATGCCATAGTGCTTCCCAGGATAACTGTTGGAAAAAATATGCAAAAGCTTACACTGGAACTGTGGCATCTAAATAAATATTGTAAGCTGCCAATGTTATAAGCTGAAAAGATAATAAACTAGTAGGTCTAAATACAAACTCTTCTTTGAGATGCAATGAAGTGGCAATAGTTTGAGTTGAAGAAAAGTAAGAACCCATGCCACTTAAAAGGAAGACGAGGTCAGAACAGCAAATAAATACATACATACAACCGAAACTATAAGTTAACAATTCGAAATATGCCAAGTATACAAACCGAAAATACACTGTATCACAGGTAAACCAACATATAACAACAGGATTGCTAGGCTGAAAATTTTATGTAGGTACTTGTAAAGAGGTACTGAATATATTTTAACACTATCGCTTGTAAGAAAAGGCAAACAGACAACATCCAAGCATGTATATCATGTCCGAAGGATAATGGGTGCTGTTATGCTGAATGTGAACTCAAAATTGAAGAGCGAAACACCCAATCATAAGTTCTTTAAGAATTAGAATACTGCCACTGCACAGTTTCATTAGTTATAAGTTACAAGTATATATAGCTTTGTAAACTGCAACCTAGAGCGCTTATCCACATAGCAAGTAATGAGCATTGAACAACGGACAGTAGTTTATATATATATATAGATGTTTATATATATATATAGATCATGCTCCAACGAGAACCAAATTAAAATAAGAATCAAGTTAAGATGAGAACCATGAAAACCAAATCAAGTCACCAAAATAATTTGAATATATCACCAAAATTCAAAATATATGTAAAAATTTGGTATTTGGGGTACATGAATTTTGGTAATTTGCTCTGTTCTCACATTTCACATTCAAAGTTTGGTTCTCATTTAAGCACCTGCATTAACGTGTACATATACAAATACATATATAAGTATGTATACACACACACATATAATATATATATATATATATATATATATATATGTGTATATATATATATATATATATATATAGAGAGAGAGAGAGAGAGAGAGAGAGCTAAAATTAACTGCTTTTGTATACCTAAATTCAACTTGGAAAAAAATCCCTGGAGAGCCCCGTAGAATCTTTAAAGCGGTACTTGCGGCATCTATGCTACTGCATTCAACAAACCAACAAGGTCCCATATGCATATGTGCTCTTGTCATTTTCAAAACTGAGCCTACCCCGCTTACTGCAAGATTACAGATAGCAATAACTTCATCATCAGTGAGACTAGAGGAGTTAGTGTTTGGTAGGCTAATCCAGAGAGTGCTTGTTGGTAATCCATCTTCTTCTCTCACAGAAGCAGCTTGATAATTTCCGTGAATATAGCTTCCAACATAACTTCCATTAGATGTAACATTATATTTTGCACGTAATGATGCAAGTAAAGTAGTAAGACTTGACATCCTTGTTCGGTAACTTTCAGAGGGACTTTCAAGCATTGTTTGAGCACGGGGCGATTCAGTGACACTATTACTAGAGTTACTTCTGAAGTAGGCAGGTGTGATGGGTCCTTGCCTTAAAGTTTCCATGTGCATCCTTGCATTAGCTGGACCAACATCTGAAGGTAAAAGATACTTGCTGCTTTCCTTGCGCCACAGTCTGAGACGTGCCATTACATTTGTAGCTTCTTCAGGGCTCTCAAACTCCATAAGTAGTGCCATTTCACTCCTAAGATCAGTAATCCTGAGCGGACCTTTGTAAACCACTTTCGTTTCATGCAGGATCTCATCCTTGGCCCATTGAGTTGGAACGTTTCCAACATAAACATGACAGCAAGAACCAATTGCAACACCGTTAATAGCCCCCCTCGTGCCTAATCCTATATCCAAGAACTTTACATGGAGAGGAGCACCCCAAGGGGCACTTCCCCTCATATATCCTCTGGCCCTTACTGCATCCATTATGCTTTTGTACTCAACTGATGCGAATCCCTTATAAGGATAGTATAAGAACTGCTCTGTTGGACCAAACTTTTCAAACTGGAATCTTACCAGCGCTTCAGAAGCATCAGGGCCTAAAGAACCTAACCACAGTCGTCTTGAAGCTGAAAAGATATCCATTGCTGCTGGATCTCCATCAGAGAACCAACTTGCCTGACTCGCAGAGGGGGATGGCCCTGGCATATGATGTTGAGGAGAGTCGAAAGACAATTGTAAATGGCCAATAGAACCTGCAGATGATTTTAAAGGCAAAGCTAAGTTTCAATATTGTAACGAAAGTTTTCACTACTATAAAAAAACTTGTACCTTCAAATGAATTACTCCTCATTTCAAATGATTTTCTCATGATTGGAGAATACATTTGATTATTTAACAGGTCTCTTGGTGTAGAGGATCTGGGTCGCAATATTTCTCCAGCATCAGCTGTGTCAAAATCCATGGATCTTGGTCCTCCATCAACATTGGATCCAACAGTTACGCGCATAGGGGTTTTAGGAGGAATTAGTGGACGTTGATCTGTCAAGTTTTGACCCGAAAACTTTTTAGACAAATTATTAGCATACGACCCATCTCTCGTGGAAATTTCAGAATTATTACCGTGTCCTTTTGGAGTCAAATATTGTGAACTGAAATTATTGGATGCAATAGGGTTATCCTCGATGCTAATTAATTGGGCATCTGCAGCTTTAACCTGTTCAGCAAAGGACTGAAACACTTCCTCCAGAAGAGATTTGATTTCTGAAGCAAGTTGTAATGATGCCGAAGTACAGAACTTCTTATACCTCAATATAATCCAATTTTTCAGTGATGGATATTTGCTAACAACCTGGATCAATGAATTCCAGGTACAAACAGAATCAGAAGGCAAGAAAATCAGTTCATGAAGAGAAGCTAAACTTTGAAAATAGGTACACATAATTTAGACCAGATAGATTGTACACAGACACAGAAAGCTTAACAATGCTAGTTATTAGCACAAAGAGAAATATTAGCCAGCAACTGCAAGTATAAGTGAAGCAAACATATATGTCAACAAAAACCAAGCTTGAAAATAAAAAGGACATCAACACTATACATTTATTCAGCATTGTTTTAGTTGTTGAAAGAGAGATACTGATTACATTTGAAAGTTGGGAACACCATATAAATTCCACGAGTTATCCTCTGGTTAGACTCCCATAAGTTATGATGTGATATTTTGGGTGTATGTCTCACTGTTCCTTACTTCAGGGGTCACTTGTCAGCCCTTGATAAAGGAACAAAACATCTTGCCCTCCTAATATTGTTACAGTCCCTCTTTGCATTCTTGTAACTGACTGTCCACTGCTTTCTAACTAGTGCACTTGCAGCTCCCAAGACAACAGTACACCACCACTACACCTAATCTAGATCCTCACCCTATAGTTCATTTTTCATGTGATTCTCGAAATTCTACCATCTCTTAACTTCATTTTTCTGTTTCGCTCACCTCCATATGATATCCACCACCCCCATTTCTAATATGCACACATACACAAAAACACACACACACACATACAGATATATATATATATATATATATATATATTATAATTTTCCCCTTTTGTGAGATTGTTTCCTCTTCTTACAGTGTATTGACTCCGAGCAATGCTAGCGTATTGCTAGATGCGAAAATTTAATAATAGAGGAGATACATACAAACAGAATGGCACCTGACAACTTGTTCCTGATCCAAGAATTCAACCACAAAAAAGAGTTGGCCACAACTGGATAGTAATGATTAAACAAGAAGCTGGTGGGCTAGTGAAAGTTACAGTGCTAGTTCAGTGAGACATTTATTATACAGCCCGAGATGAATTCTTTTTACCCAATATCGGTGAAACAACCTAGGGTTACAGTTCTAACTATGGATGTCACCAATGCCTTCCCAAAATTGTAAGATGGTAGCAAAGTACATATGGGTAATCCTACAGGTTTCTTAGACTGAGGGAGGAGAGCACAACTTGAGGTCTTGAACAATGCCTTACATGAATAAAATAGTCCAGACAGTCTGGTCTGGTGTGGCAGATTAACAGCGCAATGATGACGTTTAATTATGCAATGCAATGTGAATGACAATATGTAAGTAACAAAAGCAGGCAAGTATTTTACAGCATTAATTATCTAAATTGTGCATAAATGATATTGTTTTTCACCAGGATAATAATTTTGTGAGACGTGGAAACTAATAACTACTAGTTCAGTTGAGTTTTTAATGAAAAAACCATGAATACTACTATAACTATTTAGTCCGTCAAAACAGAAGTATACCATCAACAACAGGTGAAACAGTTAAAAGAATTGAGATACACCAAAATAAATAGATGCAAACTCATTAGTATTCTATTTTACCGATGAATAAGATATAGAATTGCCCCGCACTCATTTTAACAGTGGTTATCATTTCATAATAAACTGCAACTCCAGGGAACACTACCACCAAAAAAGCTGCAGTTCAAGCACTTAAAATTTGAATGGAACGTGTTACTCTGTCTTCAACACAAAGGAAATGGTATATCCTCTCGTCTTCATAAAAAAAATCTACCAAAATTCTAAAAGAGATGTTTGAAATAAGGTCTTAAGGCAGCCATCTACAACTAAAAGTTACAGTCCTAATTTTGCTCAAAAGCATTGAGATACTTTCAAATATAGAATTATATAATTCCTTTGATACAAAACAGTGTCCGACACTTCTACTTGAGTTTGACCTAGCGAAGTGAACATGTGGAATCTGAAAATGATAAAATTTACATGATTTCACTAAAAATGATATTTGTATATGATGCTATCATACTATTTTTCAAGGAATATCAGTATTGTTTTGTGTTAGAATGAAAAGTGATTCAACTTCATAGCAAACAGTAATGACCACCAATATTATGTAAAGACTATATTCAATAGAAACTAGAGTTACCAGTCCCAGTAAGCATTTCTTCAAGACAAGAGGTGGACCATCAGACTTGTGGTTGTCATGCCCATGATGGGTGATCCCCTCGGTGTCGTTTCTTGTATTGTTGGAACCTGTAGACAATACATTTCCATCATTATTACAATCCACATGATTAGCAACATCACTGGCCTCAAGTTCACTTGTGACCTGACGAAGAAAGTACAGCCCGTGATTATGGAATTCCTCTGTTGCCACTGAGTCACATAGTTCAAAACAAGCAGCAAGTGCATTTTTAGGACAGCGAAAGAAAATCCAGATGAGGCTTAGTGCACCTAACTTGGATAATTTAGCCACTGCATTATCTTCTTCAGCTAAAATGGCTTCCTTGAATCCAGAATATAACAACGTAGAATCTTGCATCTTAAGCACACCTTTATCAACAATATGAAAGAGATCAATTCCATTAAAAGTAGATATTAAGAAGCTGAGCACATTAATGAAAACACCAGAACAGATGCCCTGAATAACGGATGATGTTGGTGCCTCTGACTGTGCAGCTTGGCAAATTTCCACTAGACCAGAAATGCAAAGAGTAGCAGTCCTACATGCAACCCCATCAACATCCTCTCCCCTACTTATCACTGCTAAGCTGCAATTATGCATATTAATGACGACCTTGGTGGCAGCTTCAAGAGCAGTCGGACAAAATGATGCATATCTAGGAATAAGTTCTGCAACAATACGTTGTACACTTGTACATCCTGCAGGTCAAAAACATAGCAGAAGTGTTAACTTTATAGTTTGTATAGCAACCTAAATTACATAATAACATTAAAAGTTTTTATAAAAATGGTGAGAGACCTTATAGTGTTCTTTATCACAGACAAATATAGTTAACCAGCGGAAAAGATAGACCGCAAGTCAAAGGTGTAGTTTCTGAGATACTTGATATAAGCTCTCAAGTGCTTTTATTTTCTGATGCAGTTTGGTGACCCTTATGAACAAATGCTTAAAACTCATCCTGATGATAAGGTGTCATTTTACGTCTTAAAAGAAACAGCCAAACTAGCAAAGGCTTCAAAATGAAAATCAAATTATCTCCCTGGATAAATTTAGCTGCTCTCTGAAATCATAGGACTCTCAATCAGAATATTGAGCTCAAACAGTACTGCTATGATAATTGAAGTATCAGAGCTTATACACGGATTTGGGCAATTGGGCTTATACTTTAACGTTAAAATGTGGAAACATGCCACGTCACTGATAGAGTAAAGTAAAAAAGGAGAAGAATACAACACAATGATACAGATATTCTATGAAAGTCAAAGCAAAAAACTGGAACCCTGAGAGTTGATGACGAGTAGGAAATCAAATCTGTCATAGTTGATATTTCGATATTATTGTCCAACACTAAATTGATATTCATTATATCAGGTAGCATTTATTGTAATCCAACTAAACTTTTAGGAGTATTCAAGTAGACTAATACTATACATGTATAATAAGATTTAATACTTCCGGAGTACTAAATAAATTTATTACAGATCGATGCCTGTATTTTTTGGCTGCGAGTCTATGTATGCACCTTTTAGCAGTAGGGCATTTGTCTACCTCCATCCCTTTTCTAACTCTCCATTTCAATAGCATATCAACTCAAATATCAAACCAAACTGCTAAATAGATGTCCTTGTATCATATTATTTACATCGTAGTGCTGCTTCCAATCATGATGTCCAACAGATTGATAAATTCCCTTTCCTGTTATAGTCAGAACAGTAGCAACTGGAATGTTGCCTTTGAATGATGGCATCCTGTTATAAAACTACTCAGACTAAACTTCAATAAGCGTGTACAAAATTATGGTGGGCCAAAAAGATATCTTCCAATTAGAACTTGATAATTATCAATTCTTTCCAGACAAGGACATATTCCAGTGTTGCAACCAAAGAAAAAGAAATGCAAGGGCTTAAGCTTTAGTGGTAAAATACTTCTAGACCAGCGGAGCTAACTGCTATGTTACCCCGGCTCTTTTTTCACCTCGACTACATGGTACAAACGCTCTTGTGTTAACCTAAAAACATGCAAAAAAATTGAATATGCCAAGTTCAACACTTGGACCCTACCTGCTAAGCGGTAAGATTGGCTAACTAGAAGAGTTTGATGGAGAAGATTAAAGTTTATAAAGACTTACAGTTAATCTCTAGTCGACTAAGTATATGAGAACCCGAGGCACCAAGCATAGTCACTCTACGTGAGGACACAAATCATTTTCACAAAGAGGAGTGCGTTCGACCAATTAAAATAAGGCAACCGAATTTTATCATCACACAGTTGAAAGCTGCTAGACTAGAAGCTAGGAAAGCATCTTCAATTAATTTCAGTTAATAAAATGTTTACAACTGGTGCATAGCTAAGCAGTATCGATTATTGAAGATAATTTTAAAGGAATACAATCTCTGCATTTTTCATAATAATTAAAGCATATGAAAAGCAGAGTGATTCTACAATCTATCTTTTATCCTGCTCTCTAGATTCTGTTTTACTCCCTCTAAAATATTCTATTTCTACCTCCTTTCTTCTCTCCTCTCTTACGTAATCTATTCTTCAAAGGAATGACACATTGTGCACATAGGTATAAAGCCCAACGATGAAGGACCTAAAAAAAATTGTATACTTTTCATCATACAATTCACTTACCGTAGATGTGCATGTACATGTAACATTTCTTATTAACTATGAACATCTAATATTATACAATGATAGTAAAGTTCTTCACTTAGGCATATATTTTTTACGTGCTCATGTCATTTAAAAAAAAAATCAATGTTATTTAAGGCAGTCCTACTGGAGTTGAAGGTTCCTCCGGAGCTAGACCTAGACGTGAAGTGAAATTAAATTCTAGGTCATTGATTGGTGTTTACTTTTAGTAGCATTTATATATTGTTCGTCGCTGATATTTAATGTCAAACATGCGCGGATCTCATATTAAATGTCAAACATTTGTGGTTTCCGGATATTATGACAACCACCGCTGTATACATTTATTTCACATTCACATAATGCATGGGTACATAAAGAACAATCACAGGTGGCATGCCAACCGCCCTGCAAGAACTCTCAAGAATAGTATCATTTTTATTGAAGTACATTATATTTCTAAGCACGAGTGTAATACTTGGTGAAAGTGGTGTACTGAAGGTAAATACTATCTAAAAAATAACAGGATCTTCATATTTTATTATCTTGTATTACTATAACCAATATAATTATAACAAAACTAGTTATTATTAATGGACAATGTACAAAAAAACTATACGCTAAAGTGTACATATCTTTTTATCTTATACAATTATTACAATAACATTATAAGTATTCACTCTTAGTTGACCAACAATCCTTATCATTCAATGTATTTTTTTGAGATTACTTTAAGCAGGTAATTGCTGCAATTTAAGTAGGTAAATTAATTTAACAATGATATGTCGGATACATAGATCTTTGATTGTCAATATAATACATTATTTTTGACTTGTTGACAAACAAACGGAATAATCGCTTATAGTAACCTAGTCATTCAGTTGGCATTCCGTCTACTAAACTACGCGCCATAACAACCTTTCCTTTTACACATCCAATTAAAACAGGTGATAAACAAGCTGCTCTAATAAATTGGACCATTAAAGGAGTTAAAAACTTGTGATGCATCAACTCAGTGTTCAAAATCGAAAAAACATGCATTGCTCTCTCTGTAACCATTTCTTTCCCTAAAAAATCTGGACAACAAACAAAACAACCAATGACTCTTCAATGTGAAGAACGCAAAAGCCATATAGTACCAATATCCATATATATCAAGAGCCTCGAAATATAATGTAATATAAGACAGCTCAAAACACATAGTAGAACTGATAAAAACGCGAAGCAGTTTCATAAATAGTTCCAAAAGCTCATGATCCGAAAATTCGGATAATAACACATCACTAATTCCAACCATCAGTATACTATCCATCTCCACAACTCAATCACTTAACTAATTTACGATCACCGCGTTAAAGCACAAAAACCTAAACATAAACCCTACTTAATTATTAATTTCCCTAATCACACACAGTAAACAACAATTCAACTTCAAAAACACATAATCCACATCATTTCAAGCTCAAACCCTAACCGATCAATCCAAATCACAACAAAAATAGATAGACATAAGAGAGAGGGAGAGAGAGAGAGAGAGGGAGGGAGGGAG
>PHNY01293635.1:1069-15018 GCA_003724115.2 Anethum foeniculum | reverse complement strand
ATCTTTTTCATTTTCTCTTATCACTGTAATCTTTCTTTTAGATCTGCAATCTCCATCTTCTCAAGGTTTCTTTTCTGCCTTCTTCATTCTTCTTTGTTTTTCTTCATAAAAAAGCTTGAGTTGCCGGAGTTGCCACGGGTCGCTGGAAATGACGAACCAAACACGAACCGCAGCGATCTGAGACGGAAACGAACCGTGTTCCGGGACGAACGATTTGGTTCGCGATTCTCGGCAACGACCCGCGTTCCTTGTATCATTGACCTGGAAGGCAACTAAAATCCCAGTGAAAAGAAAACTAATCATTTTACATATCTACTTTCCATTATCACTCTAGCAGCACAATTACATAAATTAACCAAACTTTCTCCTACGTAGGGTTTGGAAGGGTAAGATGTACATAGACTTGGAGGCTGTTTCCGTGGAGACTCTTGACTTAAATATGAGTAACACAGTAGCCACTAGCTACTACCATAGTTTAGTTAAGTAAGGAAGCAAATCCTTTGATGGCAATCACTAAATCTGGAATATTCCTAATAATCTATACAACAATTAAATAATGGAAGAAATACAAATAAATATTTTAATTTCCGGCTCCTCATCACTTAAGCTGTAAACGAACAGAGCTGAGCTCGACTCGGTAAAGACTCGACTCGGTAAAGACTCGACTCGGCTCGACTTGGTTTGTTAAAGAACTCGAGTTCCATCAGAAAAAAAGACTGATAAGCTTAACGAGTTGAGTTTTTTAGTTGTTCGACTCGACTCATTATCGGATCAAACTGAGTTAGACTCGAACTCGACTCGGGATCGGTAAGATGTACGCATTTAAAAAATTATCCTATTTTACTATTTATATAAATAATATATTAAGAGATAAAACAATACAATAAAAATAATACATGAATCATTATAGAATTTCATAATATACAATGTATCAATGCTTAATTCGAACTATAACTACAATATTTAAAAAATTATTAATAAAAGTTAATTATTAGTACTTTTACTGGATTTACCTTGTAAAGTTATGGGAAATAGATTTTAAAATTTTTAATTACTTTTTCACATGACTTAAATCTATATATCTTAACATCTATACAGTTGGATTGTCGAAAAAATTATTTAAAAAATTTATTTTGTTAATTGGAAGCGAATCTCGTTTTAGGGGTAGTACTTTTACTGGATTTTTCATATAAAGTTATATAAGATAAATTTAATTTTTTAAATTATTTTTTCACATGACTAAAATCAATATATCTTAACATCTGTACGATTAGATTTGAAAAGTTATTATTATTTTTTTTAATTAATCGGGTTCGAATCTCGTTTTAGGGACTAGTACTTTTACTGGATTTTTCTTATAAAGTCGTGCGAGATAAATTTGAAATATTTATTTATTTGTTGACATGACCAAAATCAATATATATTAATATCCGTACGGTTGGATAATCGAAAAAATCCATTTAAAAAATTTATTTTGTTAATCGGGAACGAATCTTGTTTTAGGAAGTAGTACATTTACTGGATTTTCCTTATAAAATCATGCAAGATAAATTTGAATTTTTTAAATTATTTTTTCACATGACTAAAATCAATATATCTTAACATCCCTATGGTTGGATCATCAAAAAAAATCATCTAAAAAATTTATTTAAAAATTTGTATTAAAATTTTTATTGAGCAACTCGGTTTCGACTCGACTCAGTATTGACCCGACTCGGTTCGTTATCTCTCGAACTCAACTCGGTCAACTTGGTTATTAACGAAATCGAGTTTGATCAGAGAACAAGATCGACAAGCTAATCGATTTTTATTTGACTCCGTAAAAAAACTTGATTTGAACTCGAACTCGGTAAAACTCTACCCGATTCAGTTCAATTACAGCTCTACTTGTTTTTCATGTACTTTAAGATGCATGGAATAGGTACTTATGAAAATTCACAAGTTTTATGGCTTAAATGATTTTTATTAAGGAGACGACTCTTGAAGTGGATAGAAAGGCAAATAGTCAAGGAGGCGTTCTAAAAAATAAACATTGTTTTTGGCCTTCTAAATATGCCCGTGAAAGTAATAGTAAACTAGAATTGTACACTTATAGTTTTTAAGGGTTTGTTTCGCTAATGCTACTATTATAAACATCAAAGAAGACCATCTTCGACATTTTACTCAATCCTTCTTTGTTAGGAAGTAGTCTATAATATAGAATTATAGATGGCAACTGCTATAATGCTACTAAAATCCAAATTATAGTGCTAATTCAATTTTTGTGCATATTTTGATTGAGCATGTTTTTCTATGTTTGCGTGCAGAAAAATCCACTCTTCAGGTCAGGTTACCGAGGATGATATAAATCAGTTATTCATGATTATTAAACCTGTTTGTCAAGGTTGTCGGATAAATACAAAAGATAATCCCAATTGCTTCTGTGGGTTGATACCACCTCCCAATGGAAGTCGAAAATCTGGTTTATGGCAGAAGACATCAGATATTCTAGATTCACTTGGTCCTGATCCATCCAGTGACCTTCGTACCTCCCTTGAGTCGCCTGCTGGTCTAACTAATTTGGGTGCTACTTGTTACGCAAACAGCATTCTACAGTGCCTGTTCATGAACAAGCTATTCAGGGAAGGTATTTTCTGTGTTGAACAGGATGTTCTGAAGCAACAGCCAGTTATAGATCAACTGGCTAAACTATTTGCACAATTACATGCTAGTAAGATGTCTTTTATTGATTCGGCTCCATTTATTAAAACATTGGAGCTAGATAATGGCGTTCAGCAGGATAGTCATGAGTTCCTGACCTTGCTATTTTCTTTACTTGAACAATGTCTGAGCTGTTCCAGTGTTGCAAGGGCTAGAACAGTTATCCAAGATCTTTTTCGTGGCGGGGTCTCACATGTGACTAAGTAAGTATTACAAGTTTAACAAATGTGAACTGTGATTATTGAGCTTCTTTTATGTCTCTGCTTGAGTTTTTTTTTTTAAATTCCTTTCTCAAGTATTAATGTTACCTTATAGTTATGAATATTCTGTCTATAATTGCTGTCTTAGAGATGTTGGGGTTTGTAGCATTTTCTGCATTTAGTGATTGAGTCTCCCTTTAATATTGTTCTATAGATCTTTCAGAATCCGTAGATATATATGCTGTGGTTGTGTGGTTGCAGAGGGAGAGTCACTGACCAGGCTTTGAGTCCAGTAGAGGTTAGAAGCCTACTAAAAGAATTGGATAAGAATTAAAAATTGTGTCTTTATAATCAAGTAACACAGAACAGAATAATGCCCAAAATAACATATTTGGAGACTTCAGAGCTAGGAAAATATCAAAATCTTTCGCGTTGATCGTTTGAATACTGCCTTTCTTAATAAAGTGCCACAAAACAGTTATATTATGGTCCAGTTTTTGATGAAGTTTCACCCAGTACGTTCTTCTAACAATATTCCTTCACACTTTAAACGGAAACCTGTAATATCCATCTTTACTTTAGTAGCAACTTTAACAATGAATAACTAGTGCAGTCACATTGTCATAGCCAGTTTCCCCTTGTCACATATGGTAAGTTCTAAGCTCTTACATGTTAGGTTTAAACAAAAGAAGTGAAGTCCTTAATCTGGATTGCTTGCAATGAAATTTCTACATCTTCTAATACTTAAGAGAATACGCCTGTTCCTTCACGAGTGCAGTATTCAATTCTTTAGATGAAAAATGCTCTAAGCTTCCCTGGTTTTCGATTTGACAGAGTTCAGCTTTTATAGGAATCCTGCCCATAATTTTGTCTGATCAATATATATGTACGTGTATATGTTTGTAATCACATCATACAGAATCAAATAGCTTATAATTTCATCAAATTATGGCTTTAGGAGAGAAAGTTAACCGTAACACGAATACAATAATTATAGTATTAGTATAATGCAACATAGTGTGTTGTATAATGTTAATCATTTTCCTCGGGTAATTTGATACTTTGATCAATATAGATAATTTTTTATCAAATAACTCTGAATACAGTACAACTTGAAGAGGTACAAAATCACACAACAATTTGTTTGCACTTTGTACACCCACAAAAAATATGCCTTTGTTAGCTTTAGTCAATTGCTGATGTTATGTGTAATGATATGTAAGTTTACTTTGGCTATTATTTTAAAAGAAGGGATTTATATGTAATTTTGTGTTTTAGCTTTACATGTGGTATTTGTATCCATTATATGATTGCTGTTCTCCCATTGACTATTGAGTTATGAAGAACCTGAGAATTTGTTAATCAAGTAATGTGGACACTTTATTGCCTCTTGCAAGGAGCATGATTTTTTTTTCAACTTACAGTAAACAAGATTAACTAGAAGTGTAGGACTTGCAGCATTTTTATTGGAAAATGGAATATACTAAGTGAACAGATACCCCTAGCCTGCATTTTTATTGGAAAGTGGAATATACTAAGTGAACAGATACCCCTAGCCCTTGTATAGTTGGGAGAAACTCACTTATATTTATGATTTGGTGTATGTTCAATAATAATAAACTTTTAATGTTTCCTTACATTGTTGGATTTAGTTCTGCTTTATCTTTAGGTGATTGTTGATATGTTCTTTACAAAGTTCTATATTGATGCAAAAGGTCTTAGGTTTTTTTGCCTTTAGTATGCATCGAGATGTTCCTGCCGACAAGTCTTTCTTTTCAAGATTATTATACTTTGTGACAAAAGCATATAGAGAAATAGAAGTAATTAAGCAAACAACGTGGCTCCTTCAAGATTATTATACTTTGACAAAAGCATATAGATCAGTAATTAAGCAAAAAATGTGGAACTTTAAATGTACTGCCGATATGTGCACATGTTCTATTATATGTTTTTTTAATGGTAAGGCACTGTCTTTCGTGCTTTTATGTGTGCACGTACCGACCTGTTCTGGCTTCCTGTGATGGGAGGCATAAGTTTGTCTTTGTTATTTACTTCCTACATTATGTAGGTGCTCAGAATGTGGAAATGAGTCTGCAGCGTCATCAAAAATAGAAGACTTCTATGAGCTTGAATTGAATATCAAAGGTTTAAAGAGTCTAGACGAGAGTTTAGATGATTATCTAAGTGTGGAAGAACTTCGGGAAGACAATCAGTATTATTGCGAATCCTGTGCAGCTCGAGTTGATGCTACTCGTAGTATTAAGTTGCGGTCACTGCCAACTGTCCTCAATTTCCAGCTCAAGCGTTGTATTTTCCTTCCAAATGTATTGCAGTCTAATCTTTTGTCTGAACTTTTCTATTATGTCAGATCTTTTCTTAATAATATGCATACTTACTGTCCCTTTGATTTTCTGTGGTTATAGTTTCTCCTTTATTTATTATGATTTTGTTCATACACTAGGGAACACAATGGATTTTTGCTATGGTAAATTTGGAAAACTGTTACCTTGTGATATTGCAATGGTTGAGTTAGCTTTGTTTTTAGCTTAGTTATATGGCTTTCAGGTATGATTTAAGAGGCTTATTGTAGTGTTTTGTATTTGTGGTTTAAAATATTAAAAGCATTTTGTTGCTTCTGTAGATCAGGACATCTACTGAGTTGGGCTCGTGTGTAATACATGTATCCATGGGACTTCGTGCCCACAGACGATTTGGATCGTAGTCTGTATAATTAACTTGTCCCTTTTGTATCAAATGACTGCATGTTATCGCTGCCTTTGGAAATTGACTTTTATCAAACCTGCTGTTTAATATTATTGTCATTCTATTCTTCTGTCCTGTATCCTTGGAAACACATTTTTTTTTTCTTTTAAATCCTAATGGTAGCGAGGATGCCAGTCAATATATTCTTTGGCTTATGCTTAATATTTTCGACCTCTGTTGGCTATCTTTTAGCAAGTGACAACAAGATCTGGACTGGTTCTCTGACATATGTGTACCTTGTTCTAATATACTGTTAGTAGTGATTGTTTAACTAAAACAATTGACATAACTAGTTAGGGCGACGGACTTCTCTAAATTCATGAATGATAAAATGTGAAAAGAAGTTGTGGGCATAGTCAGCCAATGGTAATGCTTTGCCAAGTTGCAGAGTGCTGAAGAATTAGACTTCGAAAGCTAAAGATCTGTTTTCCCCTTTCTCTGTTCTTTCATGTACCTTTTTTTGTTGCATATGCAGCTTTGTAATATCTTGGAAGTATTGCCGAAATACCTGATAGATGGTATTATTTAGGGTGAAAACTGTTTCCTTAGTATTGATTTTTTTGTTTACTTCTTTGGCAGACTACTAAGAAGAAGAAAATCACTTCTGCATTTGGCTTTCCTGGAGAACTGGATATGTCACACAGGTTATCCGAACACTCTCAAGCCAATTGGTTGTATGATTTATCTGCTGTGTTAATTCACAAGGGTTCTGCCGTTAATAGTGGTCACTATGTTGCCCATATTAAGGATGAGAATACAGAGCAATGGTGGGAATTTGATGATGAACAAGTGTCCAGCTTAGGTCGACACCCTTTCGGTGAAGATTCTTTGAAATCCGTCTCCAAACCATCATCAATTGAACCAGTAGTTCAAGCTACTTGCTCCAAGACAACAGAGAGTGTTACGAATGGATATCATGCTGATACGGGAGAGCTACTATCATCAGCTTCTAAAAATGTATCTAATGCACAGATGTTCTCATCAAGCGAGGCATATATGCTCACATACGTTCTTAGGCGCCCGAAGAGTGGTTCTGAGAAAACACAAGTGGGTTCTGGCGAATCTTCATCGGGAAAGGAGAACAGTATTGCTTCCACAGATAAAGTTTCAATTCCTTCCCATCTTTATGAAGAGGTATCAAAGTTGAATGAGTCACTTTTTGATTCTTGTGAGCAATTCAAGCTGAAGAAGAAATTAGAAATGGACCAGATCACAGAAAAAAGAGAAGAAGTACGATGCGTTCTTAGTGCAGCGGCTGTCCAATCTCCCCAGGAGCCATATTTTTGGATTTCTATCGACTGGCTTCGACAGTGGGCCGACAACATTAAATCACCGTAAGTCTGATTTGCATGAACCTAGAAGCGTATTATTTTTACTATTGTATTGTCAATTTCTTTTTTATCATGTCAACTGGTTAGGTGCAGAAGTGGATACTGAATATAACCTTCAGTTTGTTTTGACAATTTTTAATTTTGTTTGTCCGTGTTAATATCTGCAACATTTTTCAAGCTGGGTTTCTTTATTACGTGATATATAAAGCATAATAGGAATAAAATATATAAGAAAGATACTATAAGGATTCATATGAATCTAGCCAGGAAGACACAGATATGGGGTTGTCATTAGTTGTCTCTTGCTTGTAATGATTAAGAACCAAGCTCCCTTTCAGTCCACATAACGTAAGGCTTGATGTATGTCTTCCTAAACAAGGTCTAAAATAGAATGAGCAGACTTCTATTGGCTCTCAGTTCTTTTTTCAAAATCTCTTGCAGCCCAATTGACAACAATCCCATCACATGCTTGCATGGAAAGTTGCCTGTCTCAAAGGTTGGATTAGCGAAGCGGCTGTCTGCTAATGCTTGGACCATGTTATTTTCCAAGGTAATTTTCAACACCTTATAATTTTAGTAGTTTACTAATTCATTAACATCGTACAGTGCTTATAAATGGTGACTTAACTTTACTCTTTATGCTCCCTTTTTCACTTTCTTTGGTATGGTCAATGACAGAGATTCAAGTACTGACATACACATGCATCCACGAGGCTTGAAACCTCGACCTCTTATTACCAAGAGGAGAGGGATTTCCGCTAGTCTAAGCTTTTTTCTTTGGTTCTATACTAAATTCATGACATAATTTGCTGATTCATTGAACTGTGGGAGTTAAGAATTAAATAACATATCTTGCTTCCTAATGTATTTAGTGTTTTATAATTTCCTTCTAGAATTATTTGCTTGATCAACTATGTGAAATTTTCTGCTACTCACAGTGTTATATTATAATATATTTTTTTACTACCTAAGCAAGTTGGATTGCTATTAGAAGTATAGAAGTAACTGTACGATATTTCTTGATTTCTTTTCACAGCACGCTCTGCTAAGCTGGTTGAGGTGAAACTAATGACAGAGTGCACCTTAGTCATTTGATATCTATGTAATTATTTGGCAGGTGGTGAAAATATTGTATGCCTAAGAATTAAAAGTTCTTTTTTAATGACTATTCTTTTATAAAGTTCTCCTTTGACTATGTTCGGAAGTAAATTAATAAATTTTTCTACCTTTCTTGACATTCAATTAGCACTTAATGCGTGGAAGGAAGATAAAATATTTTGGTTACTGTATTTTATATCATTATCAAGAGGGTAGATGTTGAATATATATGTATATACAGTATTACATTGTTGTACTAGAAATAATTTATATTCTTAAGTGAGGCAGTTGGTATCTATATGGAGTTCTTTTTGGTTACTGTATTTTATATCATAATCAAGAGGGTAGATGTTGTACTGAATATATATGTATATACAGTATTAGATTGTTTTACTAGAAACATTTTATATTCTTAAGTGAGGTAGTTGGTATCTATATGGAGTTCTTTCCTTAGTTATGTAGGTCCTAATTACTAATAAGTTTTACACATTCTTATGTTTTTCTTCTGATATGTAGGGTTGATTTTCACAAATCTTAACTGAGTTGCTGTTTCTTTCGACCTTTTTCTTATCTGTTATTTGTGTATGCAGTATGGTGGAGTCCCAATATTGGCAAAGGATGACTATTGTACAGATTGCATTCTTGATGAAGCCCGTGGTCTGGTATGTGCTGATAGCTACAGGGATCACAGAATGTTGATGAGAGAAATCGCAGAGGCAGCACTTGCAGGGAACCATCCAGATGGAAAGCTGTACTATGTTTCGAAAACATGGTATGGCATTTATTGTTTGTGCATTAATAAGCTTCATTGATGTCTAAAAGCACATGCCCAAGCACAAATTTCTTTTGATTTCCTCAATGCACTGTGTATGTGCATCACTGTCCTGTAATTTAAGATTTTTGTAAATCCGAAGACTCATAATGTAGTCCTCGGATGTCATCTTGTTGATTATCTAATTTCATTCTACCTTCCTTTAGTATCAATTGCATTCTACCTTCCTTTAGCATCCATTTATCAATGTATTATAATGTCTAAATTCACTAATTGGCTGTGCTCATGGAGTCATGTTATTCAGTGTTGTGTTACAGCGGACGAAAATTACGGCATCTCTCAGTTAAATAACAGCTTTATGCCTCCTCTGCTCGACTTCTCTTGACATTTGCAACTGTTTCGTTTACAGGCTCCAGCAATGGTTACGAAGGAAAACTATTGACTCTCCATGTGAAGCTGATTCAGGACCGACAGCTTCAATCAGGTGTCCGCATGGGGAACTTTTGCCCGAGAAAGCACCTGGTGCTAGGCGCTTGTTGATTCCTGAGAGTCTCTGGCTTTTTATCCTCGAGTCTGCTAACACTGTGAAGCCGGACGACTCAGAGGGTTGTTCAGTTTTCATTCAAGAATCTGAGCCATGTATTCAATGCAGCACCGTTCTCACAGAAGAAGCTTGCGATTTAGATAGTATAAGGTTGTTTACATACAGTTAAATTTTAAAAGGTAATTATTGTTGTCAGTTATTGACTTCATTATACATGGTACAGGGAGTTCAAATTGAAGCAGCGTCAGTCTCATGAGAAGTTAGCTCAGGGAAAAAGTGTAGCACTCTCCTCTAATAGCAAGTACTACCTCATACCATCTTCTTGGCTTTCAAAATGGAGATCCTTCATCAGCACCAGTGGAAAGAGTGCCTCTCCACCACCTGATACTTTGGAGACTGTTCCTTGTTTGCTGAAGTGCGAACAGGTAAGCTGGAGCTTAATTGCACCAAAATTGTATATCTATTTGTTCATATTTTCAACTGCAACTCTCAGGCTCAGCAGACACAATCTTAGTATATAGATTTTGGCAACACTTAAACTGTTCCACAATACTACTTCTGGATAAAAGATTAATGTCTATAAACCTGTTCGTTGACATTGAACCTTAGGTAATAAGGTAACTACTAACATTTTTAAGATTTTGGACATCTACGTTTAGAGATTTTAGTTTTAGGTTTCTCATCTTCTCATTTGAAATTGTGTTTTTTTGATATTCGAAACAGTCAAGTACTTGGTTATCAATGGCGTTGAACTGTTAATGTTAACAAGAACTAAGACCAAATTTCCTTGCATGATTGTGTAATTTTGAAATAGTCTCTTTGAACCCTTTGCTTTAAACTCATGTAATTTTTTTTTGTCTGAAGCAGCATTCGAGGCTTCTCAAAAGACCTCCTGAACTTGTTTGGAGACGTGGTGCCATTCTCCAAAAGTCTCCCACTGTATGTGCACGACTGTTTGTTTTTACCTTATATTAAGTTGGTAAACCAGAGTTAATTTTTATAATTCTAGCTACCCAAGTATACTTTTTCCACAAAGTTTTAAAAGGAGTTTTCTAGATAGATTAATGGTAAAAAAGATTGCTTATATAGTTTATGAGGCTTACGACCTTTGCCGATGTCAAATTTTTTGTTTCTGTGTTTGGATTTTAGTCAGATGAGTTGGCAATTGTCTCAGAAAGTGACTGGAAATCATTTTGTGAAGATTGGGTTGGTATAGAGACTGAGGGTATATCTGCTATAATTGTGTTCAATAGTATAATGGAAGACAATGCGGTTGGTGTTTCCAAGGATACACCAATGTCTGAGGAGCACATGGATTCTGCTGCCCATGATGATGCGGAGTCCAGTTTCCCTGTATTCAAGACCTCTCCTGAGGTAAGTTTGAGATTATATAAGGTTGTAAGCAGAACTGTTGGAAGAGATAAAATTTACCGAATATGAGTATTCTTTATAAATTGAACCTATAGTTCTATATTATATCTCAGCGGTATGTTACTTTTCCTTGTGGATCTATTTTTATAAAGTTTGTCATAGGGTATTAGAAGGAAATAGTATCCATTCCAGGGTTTTTAATTACACGGCCAAAAATGTTCAACCTGCAAAATCTGCCAGATCTTGTATTGTATGGGATTATTAGAAGTTTCTGTGCTTTTTGCCTCTCTCCTCTACACTCATTGGGGGATGAAGAATTTTAAAAGAAAAAAGTAAGTAATTTCTAAATGCTTTGACCTATGGATCTGGAACAGCAAATAGGATTACTATCTCATTGACATAATTAGGTTTGACAGAATAGTTTGCTTAAATTAAAGAATCAACCCTCAGAAGTCAGAAACATGACTGGCAGGAGTTGCAAGAACCATGTATTTGTTGACTAGGAATGAGGGGTTGGAAACATGACTGAAAAATTGTGAGGAGCACGGTGCAATTTTATTTCTCTCGTATAACGATTGGTGGGGAGGGTTGGCTCTCTTTTTTGGGCTTTGCAAGATTGAAGTTAATGTAAATGTAAATATTAAGAAGTGTTGTGATTGAAGATCCAAGTTTTCGCAGAATGACAAGTCTTTTCTGTTATAATGCCAAGAGCATGTAATTAATCTGTTCCTTAATTTTTAAAGTCATTCTTTGAACTTTCCTTCTGTGTTTTTTGCTTTTTGCTAAGAAAAAATTCTGCATTCTCGGATGTTAGGATGAGTTGCCCAAGCGTATGTAGAAGATACGAACTAAATTTGAAAGTTCTTGTTAAGCAGATTTGTGAGGACTGCATTGGGGAAAGAGAAAGTTGCGAGTTAATGAAGAAACTTAACTATTATAATGAGGAGATACGTGTATGTCTTGTTCGTGGCAAAGAACCTCCCAAGTCAATTCTCTCAGCATCTGAAAACAGTTTAGAGCTCAATCGTCGAACTTCCAAGCGCTCCCGGAAGACAACATACGGAAACACTTCAAATTTTAAGGTTTCTGGGTCCACAACCATCTACCAATTAAAAATGATGATATGGGAGTCTTTTGGGGTATGCTATCGTTTCCATATCTGTCTATAAAAATATTTGTCACTTCACTTTATCATGTTGTGTGTTGTTCATGTCTTGGTTTTTAATTGTTAATGATGATTTTACGTTTGTTACCTTCGTGTAAGAAATTCGAAGTTCAGGAGAAACTCAGGTAAGATGAAGGGTACATGGAAGACAAAGTAAAGTAAATATAATATTTTTATTAACTGCAACAAGGTTTAACAAAATAATTTATGGAATAGTCACCTTGTTCTAGGATGATAAGAATATAATAATAGCTGGTCATAGCTTATAATCTGCATCTTAGCTTTTGAAGGGTTCATGCACAAAAAAATGAGAAGGAAAAGGAACTCTCTTAATAACCACCTGTTTGACAGCTAATCTGCACTGATTTTCAGGCGGTAGTCTATGTGACATATGGACAGTAATGATACTTATGATATTATTAGTGACATGCTAATGTTGCAGACACACATGTAATATGCAGTAGCAGTTTAAATGTAGACGTTGACAGGTCCAGCTAGATTTACTTAAAAAAAACATGATGCTTAATATGGGAGTGGAGTTCAACGGTTTGAAATATAGTTAAGAATTCCATTTATGTGGGATAGGGATATAACCTATTTGTTGATGCTGAAGTGGAATTTCGATATTTTTAGATGTCCGTATATTGTAGGTCACCGGGATTGAGCCATATACGTGGGACGTTAGCAATGGTTTTGCTATCGTTTACAAGTTGAAGTTCTAGGTGGATCTAATTCTTAATTTTTTGCGTGCTCAAGGATTCTGACATTGATTATATGGCTGTGAGCATACCATTAACTCTTTTGCATATACGAGGTCAAAGTTTGAAGCTTCATTTCTGGCTTACATGCTCCACAATAATTTGGAAACTTACATAATGCCAATTTATTTACCTTCTGTCACTTGTAATGTTGAATTAAAAAAAAGTGCTACCAGTTGGTTAAAGTTTGATATTATTTTTGGTGAAAAAGAAGTTTGACACCACTGTTATTGGAATTTCCACAGTAAAAGAATTACATCAGTCCATTGAGAATACTAAACATCAACAGTGGATGATACGAGTTGATTATATCTACTACCATCTTTTTTTATTGTAACTTGGTTATGTTTGGCACCCTCTAACTTAATTAAGTTTTGCAGATTGTCAAGGAAAACCAGATACTTCACAAGGGTCCCAAAATTATTGATATGGAAGCTGCTACTCTCTCTGATATGAATATCTTCCCAGGAGACCTTCTGTGGGTCAGAGATTCAGAAATCCACGAGAATCGGGATATAGCAGGTAATTTTGTCTGGCATACTAGAACTTTTTGCTGAATGTTTTTGTGATTAGTTCTTGCTAGATTTTTTTTAGCTCATACATAATAGTGAACTGCTGCTAACTGCTGTGTGTGTGTGTGTGTGTGTGTATATATATATATTGTGCCATTTAGATTGTTTTAAAAATAGGGATTAAATTTCTATTTTCAAGACCATGAAAGGTCTGTTTTTCCTAATTAAGTTCTGATTCTTTCTAATAAAGGAGAATTAGAATATTCTAATATAATATCTCTTTCCCTGTTTTAAGAACATGACTTCATCTTAGTGGCACTTAGAACAAGAGTTGTGTAAGGAAGTTTTTACCTTAAGCTTCAGGCTAGTTCGTTTCAGAGTGCAAAGCTTTTGTCAGACCCAATGTTAAGTTTATGCCTTCTTTTGAATGAGGTTTTCTAATGTTGATTTTTGCAGATGAGCTTTCTGATCAAAAGATGGAGGTCCAACAAGCTGAAAAAGGGTTTCGAGGAACACTATTGACATCAAATGTATCTTCGCAGGTCATGAGCCTGATGTGAGTGATAAGCCTTACCTTGTAACATTGTGCTTTATTTTGGTATTTTCCCGTGGACTAAGCTTCAACCTGGATTCTGGAGGTGAGTTTATATTCTGTAGGAATGATACTGTCGTTACTCGTTATTCATTTGCTCTTTTTAGTTTCGGTCTCTAGTTGGTACTCCCATATCATACGAG
>PHNY01293633.1:743-21294 GCA_003724115.2 Anethum foeniculum | reverse complement strand
GAGTAAAAGTAACAAAATAAGTTATAATGAATTTACTCGCTAAAAAAGGATGAAGTATGACTCGGTAGTTTTTATTAAATTTTTTTCAAACGTATAACCAAATTTACAACTTAGGTAAATATCATGTATATTTTGAGATTATCAATGTAAAACCTTAGAATACATTGACAAATATTAATTTTAGTTGTTTATAATAGATTCTAAGAAATAAAAAGTATAATAATATAAAATATGTGATATATATCTTACAATTTTTCTAATTTATCTTATCAACTGTCAAATAGTTAATTTTGATTAAGAGTATTATCAATGCCTATTGTTTTTAAAAAATTCCGAGCCGCCCATAGCGAGGATTTATATCCTAGTTTGTATTTAAACTGTAGATAAAAGAAAGGAAGAAATCGTTAGATAGTTATTCTTGCAAGCCAGCTTGACTGCACTTTGTCCATTTTGTTATAAATGTAAATAATTCTAAAAGCTCCGTATTCAGTTTTCAAATATTTCGAACCCGAATAGATGTTACAATTTGAAATGTTCAAAATTAAAACGAGATTTTTTTGATTACTTTTGATTAGTTGTTTGTCACATGTTTGAAAATATTATTCTTGTTGGTTAAATTGTTACGAATATTGTTTAACAGTTATAATTTATTCTCAAGATATTATTAATAAATCGAACCTTTTGCACTTGCATAATAAAATCTTGAAAAAATAAAAAAAATAAAGAAAAACTAGACTCCACTACTTTTGTCACCAAATATTATAAACTTTTGTTGGTCAAATTATTCAGCAGATATTGTTTATATCGCTTAAATTTTATAAATTCATTTTTAAATATTACTAATAAATTGAATCTTTTGCACCTACATAATAAAATCTCGAAAAGAATGCAAAAAGTAAGTAAAAACTAAAGATACTCCGAATAAATATTGAATATCTGAGGAATTTTCATTATCTGTAAGTGTATAAATCAGTACTAGCCAGCTCCATAGCTCCATATCTTGCTCTTAGCTTTCTCTGCATTTCACTTGCATCACTAAAAGTCTAAGTGAATCCTTTCTACCTAAAAACACAAACAATGGCCTCCGTAATCGCTGATATTTTCTATTGGAATCCTGTTATTGACGTTTCTGATGAGGAATACAAATTGTATCATTCCATTGACAGACACCTGATCTCCACCCTGATTCATACCCTTGGTCGCAATTCGTTTGATTCGATCAGCGTTATTGCATTCCTGTTGTGGCTGGAGAGGAGCAGGCTTGGTGTTAAGGCGGTGCACAAAATTAATGTGGACTGGCCTAATCACTTGATCGACATGCTTGCGGATCAAGTTGTTGCACTGCTGGAGTGGTTGAAGAATCCGATTCTTGTCTGGGAGATGCGGGGCGACATTTCTTTGATTCAGGAACTGTGTACTGATGATGTGGGATTCGTTTCATTACATCAACGTCGCTTGGAGATTCTGAGTGAGAAGACGAAGATTGTTAATTACATGGCTGAGAAGGTGTTCAATGATATTTTTCCTTATGGAGTTGTGGAGAGGAGTGTTCGAGATGTTGTTAGACATGGAAGTGGCGGTGGTGCTGTGGAGGTTCCTCGAGAAATCGACAACAGGAGTCGTGGTGGAAGTGGGAGTGGATTTGTTCATGGTGGAGGCCAATTTGCTCCTGGACTGCCTGTGCATGGTGATGTTGCATCTGGAAGCGGCGGAGGGGCTGTTTATGTTCCTCAAGAACTTGTAAACAGGCATCACGTTAGAGTGCAAAATGGAAGTGCTGGGGGACATGTTCATGGTCCACAAGAAGTCGAGAGGAATGCTGGAGGTGAAGTTGCTGCCAGGATACCTATCCCTGCTCCAGGACTCCGGAGCTATAATCATAACGGAGCTGGATTTGAAGTGAGAGGAAGATATGTTCCGGATCCTCGAGAATTGAGGAACATTCGTCCTCATGTTGCTGGATATGGATCACCTGCTTCTGGACTAGTACCTGGAAGATTGATTCATGATTCCCGACTTCTCCAGAACAACAACATTGGAATTGGAGTTCCAGTTCCTGTTGTACCTCTGCGTATTCCTATGGAAGTCCAACACAATATTCATAATGGAGTTGGATTTCGAACTGGTCCTAGATTTTATGATCCTCGACAACTCAGTGGCATAAATTATAATGGACTTGGATATGGAATCGTAAGTAGGCCTGTTCAGGTTCACGGAGAACCTCTAAACATGATTGGAGCTGGCCCTGGTGGATTTGAAACAGTGGGTAGGCCTGTTCCGGTTTATCGAGAACCTGAGGACACCGATGGAAACGGCTCTGCTGATGAAGATGAACCAATTCTGGAGGATGGTCAAATTCTTCCTAATGTACCATACGGTCCGAGAATGGGACATGGGGAAACAGCTGAAGGGAATCCAGGAAATCCTCGGAGATCACAGATGACGATGGCAAGAAGAGCCTTCACAGAGGATGAACTGGCCGTGCTTCTGAGGGGCCTGAATGTTCGAGAAGAAGATCCTGTGCTTGACGATGACAAGACAATATTCTTGACATTCTCTCGGGGCTACCCCATGACACAACCTGACATCTGGGGCTTCTTTACTCGGTACGTATAAATCTCATTCATTTAATCATATGAATAATTTTTACATATTACGTATACAAAGTTTGATTGCTTACATTTATAATGTTAACAGGAGATTCGGGAATTTCATAAAGTCAATACATATGGAAGAAGTTGTGGAAGGGGCGCAACCATTGTATGCACGCATGGTAGCTCGAAACTCCTCCATTCTTCCACTAATATGTGATCCGGATCAAAACGTGAGAACCAAATATGTTATCAACGGAAAACATGTTTGGGCCAAGAAGTACGTGAGGAGGCGTCATACACCACCTCCCAGATTATCCGCCAGTACCTCCGACGCTGATCCACCACCACCACCACCACCAGCAGCGGCAGCACCAGCACCAGCACCACCAGCAACAAGTCCTTAAACGTATCTGCTTATGTAACCAATAAACCAATGTACCTGCAAAATTTGCTATCTTTTGTTCATTTTTTTTTAAACTTTTTGTGATTTCTGTTTTTAATGTTGAATTTTTTTTTTTTGGGAATAATTCTTCGTATGAGTATGATGTTATGAATGGCATTCGATTTTGCATTTTTTTTACTTACATGTAGTACTACTCGGAATATAATAATTTGATTAAGAATATAATAACTTCTTTTTTTTTTACTTTCTTAAAAAAAAAGGTAACTTGAAATATTGTTTTATTCACAAAAGCCTTGTTCTATAATTTAATTAGATTTGAACGTAGAGGTTTCGGACTTTAGTCCCTATCCATTTGATTTAATCTAAATTCAAATTCAAAACATTTATAAATTTGAAAAAAAAAAGTCGAAGTTTCAATTTGCAAAAATCAAACTTAAAACATGAAACTTATATGAATGTATTTTAATTTTTTATTGAGCTTTTATGTATGAAGAAAAAGGTTAACATTTTTCAATTTGATGGTTTTGCCAATTCATGTTCACCCCTAGCATAGTTAATAAACACGGATTTATTTTAATATTTATAATTTTATTTATATATATATTATTTAAAATATGATATTGATACTATTATGATTATAATACAACTTTATTGTGCATAATAATATTATTTTAATTGAATATTAATAGATCTAAATTGGATAATATATATACTATTTAAAGGACTAACAAATTGTAATGATTTTGGATTGTAAATTTATGCTATCGCTTTATATTGTGTTTTAATAAGAATCTTTATATTAGATTTTAATAATCCTATTTTACAAAGTCCATTTAAGCCCTTTGTAGTACTGACCAATTTCAATTTAATATCGGAGTACAGTTTTGTTTTCCTTCTTTAAAACTTAAATGAATCCGTCTGTAAAATAGGATTGTAAACTACAAGATTACTAGAAGGATTGTAAAAAGAAGAGAGAAGAGAATGACAATAAGTATGTCTATATATGAACCTAGTCATTTTGCTACTTTCTTAAATTTTTAATTTGAAAAACATTTCGGCTTTCAAATCACAGATTCAACTCAGGACAAGGTATAATCGGTTCAGTTGAGGGGGGAAAAAACTCTTGCTATACATAAATAAATGGAATTCCGGCCTTCCCTAACCCAGTGTGGACTCCTTTGTTATGACATCTATGATCTATCAACAGATCTTATTTGTTTGATCGATGTTCAGTTGTACTAAAGAGTCTAAGACTCAACTTCAAAAAGATATGACAAGAATTAGATGTCCAATGAAAAATCATACCAAGACTTAACTAGTAATTCTTATGTCCCGGGTTTGCTGAGCTCCGAAACCAGACCATACATCTAACCTAGGTCGAAATGCTGATACTAGGTAGATTGTTGCCAGTAAACATGCATTGTTTCTGCACTTTAAATTAGACAGACATTTTTCTCTACTGTTCCTCAACACTTTAATCACCATATGTTGTTAGCAATCCCCTAAACATGCAAAGCATAATCCTTTTCAGATTCTCGCCAAACCACAAAACCCAGCTTGGCCAATGCAATAAGGCAGCAAGGCTACCCAAGTAGTTCTAAAATAAGACTGACACAAGTCAAGTCTTTATCAGCAGACAACTATAAAACCTGCAACCTTGCGTAGATTCTATACTAATTTAATACTTTTGGATATGTCATATATCTATATATTATATTGTATATTATGTTAACACAAAATGTACATAACGTACAAGTTCTCACATCTAGCTCACTCATATTTCCTCCCCTTAAATAAATATATGATCCTGGAGAAAAGGTAACTGGAGTACTATGTATTTAATAATGAAAACCTATTTAAACTATAAGGTACTTGCTATGTATGAAACAGTATCCACGGGACACATAATTGCAAATAGTAGAATCCATAGACAGAAACTGATATTTTCCTTGCATGGAAATTAACTAGATGATACACCGATCTGATAAAATCCAAGACAGCAATCCGAATCCAGATGTGACGTCAGAGCTCCAACCTTCCAAGATTTCAAGATATGGTCAGTAATAAACTAAAAACAAGTATAAATCATGTCAATCAAAACTTAAAGTCAACTGGCTTGCTGATAAAAGAGGGAAGTGAATATCTTTGACCAACAAAATAAAAATGAAATTCAGATTTAAAACTAAAATTAATACTTCCATCAATTTCCACTGGTGCTAAAACATCCAGTTAAAAAGAGATTGGGAACGTTTTACATATATACTATGCGAGAAGTAAAGGACAAACATAATATTGTTTCTTTCATGTAAAAAAACATATAACAATCAAGTGAATTATCTGAATTAGATTCGAGATTCTGTTTCCCAAATTTATTTGCAACTACTAATGACAAAGCATGTGTATTGCATACTTTCTTATAAGCCAGAGACTGTTGTCTATGTAAAGGCCTCTAACAATTCTACCCTAAACTGGTCAAAAACCTATTAGCAATTCCTTGGCTTGGTATTGGGAAATACAACATGCAGTAAAGCCATTTTGCTGCTTCTTGTTATAAGGAAACTCTTTAAAGCCTTGTCAAATACTCATTCAAAACATAAATAAATTTATACTTAGTGCTAAAATCGTATAATCTATATTTATTTATCTATCTGTGATTGTTCTTGTCTTTACCCATGCCACATTGATTCAGATGCTAGTTTTGAATCAGCTGTAGCCTGTAAGTACATCCATATATTAATGTAGTATCTGCATTTGGACACATTAATCTATAGCACATGATTCACCTTATGGAAACATTTCTTTGTACTTCCACAGAAATGCCAATTTCAGTAGCAAGAAGCATGTAGGTCTTCCAAAATGAGTGCGACCAATCTGGACATTTTATTTTATATTTATAAAAATTTCTTTGGATTAATATCTATTAAAATTGAAGGGGATGGGGACTCTAAGTGCTCTCTACATATATACTCTATATAAGGCAGGTGGGCAAGGATCTGCTTCCACATGACAGGAACATTTTGCTTTTCTCCTGAGAGATTTTGCAGGCAAACACACCGGAAGTGCCCGGGTAGGGACTCGGCAGCAGCAAGGTGGATCTTGGGGAAATTAGGCAGATAGGGAAGGAGAAGATACCTATTAGGGGGTTTAGGTTTTTAATAAGAAAAGTAGGGTAACAGGCTAAAAGGAGATTGTGCATCAAAGATTGCGACGGCAAGAATAATTTTCTGCTTTTTTAGTTCTCTCTCTATTTTGTTAGTATGCACCAGATTACAAAATATTAGATGCTCTGCTGACATGTGCCATCTCTTACTTTTTGTTCCTTAAAACTTTATTATCAACGCCCTCCCTTAATAATAACAATCAGTGATGTAAATTAAATAATTATATTAGTAATGCGGGCATGTATTCTAGTGTATTTACAAGTCAGGGTTTTGTCCTAGGTTTTAACACTTCAAAAGATACAGGAGGTAACAGATATGAGGCCAAGCGGAAAACTGAGATATTAATCTGTAATTATAAATATTGTTATTTAGGAATATATCTAATTAATAAATTGTATAGTATCATAAGGTTTAAGTGTATCATGTAATAATTAATAAGAGTCTAGATTATGGCAGACAGGTAGAGAACAGAAAAGGATTTAGTTTCCTTCATCTGTGTAGTTAAGTTTTAAGGATTTATAGAAGGATCCTAACAAATTCAACTTTTCTGCAGTTGAGAAATTCCTAGGGAAACTTCTATTGATAGTGGTTCTTCTTCACCTTATCGATCTTTCTTATTTGTTTTTCTATCCATCTTTATATTTGTTTTTCTCTTTTGTCCAACACCAGGTTTACATAAATTTTTTAATAGTTGGGAGATATAGAGTTTTCCAAGGAAAAAAAATCCTATTTTCGGGCACTATTCACAGATACCGTTCACTGGTAAGTTCCGTTTGTCACGATTTTGTTCATCAAAAAAAATCTTTAATGGCCAAAATAAAAGAGTAACTATTTAAAATAACCGCAAATGCTGCTAGCATTATCATCAACTGAAGAAAAACTTGGTAATGGTTGATGAGTAAGTGGTGAAATGAGGTGGAGAAAAAAGTTTCAAGAGAACCTATTAGGTATCAGGCTCCACGAGGAAAGTAAATCATATAATAAACATGTTTTAATTGTTGACTACTGTTTAAGGTCCAAAACTTATTTGTATTAACATTTAAAAAAAGAGGGAGATGAGGCACTTAAGATTGAAGAAATCTAGAGAAAGGAGATCGATATCATCATAGTAGTGCATATTAATTTCCTAGGCGAAGACACCATGTTGAGAATGTCTACCACAAAAAGTATCTTATTTTTTCCATGTTGGATCCTATTTCTTAATAATGAAAGAGCAATTTGAAAACTTCAAAGTTCTATGGTGAATCATCTTTTAATTTGTTAATAATTTGATGTAATAAAACTCGTGGACAAGTTCTTTTAAAAGGCTAGGGCAATGATACGGAGTGAGAAATTAAGATACGAGTATATGTTTAGGTAATGTTTTACTTAGGAATTTTATATGTTACATGGACTTGGCTAGAAGTGTCCAACATGGATACAAGTCCAAGTATCGGAATTGCAACATATAGAAAAATATACATGTTTTTGCAGTATAATAAGTGTCCAAATCCGAGTGTCCATGTACAAGTTTCGAGTGCCCGAAACGGGTACTTATGGTAAAATGAAGAGTCCGAGTAACATATTGCATATAATATAAGGTTTAAGTATATTATATATTGATCAATTAGGATTATTCTAAATTATGGCAGAGAACAGAAAAAAGGATTTGTTTCCTTCATATACATTAATTAGGATTTTATTTGGCCGTCAAGATTTAGGGATTTACTATAGAGAGAATGGATACTTTATTATTTCGTGGTAGGGAAATTTTAGGAAATGGTTTTTGGATTACATTAGGGCTTGTAACTACTTTTAATCCACCGTAACTATCTTTATATCTGTTTTTCTCTTTTATCCTACATCAGATTCATCAATTGGTATCAAACCCAAGTTTAAACCAATTTTTTAGTTGTTGGAATATCTAGGGTTTCAAGTGTGGTAACTTTTTAACTAAAGTTAGCCAACGAATATAGTTCTAGTCTTCCACGTAGTGCGTGCAACTTGATGAATTAAATTTGGGCTTGAACTATGTTTATCAAAAAGATATAATATATAGCAGTAGGAAGAGGAAATGATTTATGAGTTGGCTGTTTGTTCTTGCTCTTGTTCCATGAGCCGCCCACAAATGTTTATTCTAGAATTTGTAACTTAGATAGAAGTTTCAAAAGATAAGATTGATATTGTACTTTTGGCAATATAACAACTTAATCTATATCCTGTTTAGGAAGCGTGCTCCGTTGGGGAAAAATATTACAATTATGTTACTTGTATAAATATACATACACTTATTATAATATATACAGCAGATATATATATACATGTACAGGAATCATATAACATCGAGAAGATGATAGATTTTAAATTGACAAAGAATCATGAAATACAAAAAAAAAACATATACTAAAAGGTTTACATAGACATAACACTAATGACTTTGCGAACGAGGAAGCACCCGTCACCAATTCCAAGGAATATACAAGATTTACATTGACAAACTAGGGTTCAAAAATGATGACTGTAAAATATAAAAAAAAATGTTTAGATGACGCAAGCATCATGAGATCAATATGCTTATGTCACTGGATAGGGTTTACTGTTTCAGTCGTGGGGACTACGTTTTACTCCATATAAGAAGCAGCTTCCCTCATTGAAACTAACAACTTAGACATATCAATATATACATTGCAGCTCACATACTCCTCTTCTTCTATTTATCTAAATATATCATATAATACACACACAACACAACTGACATATACACCATTGACATTGTATTAGAGCAGGTCAACATAGAAAGATAGAGCTCAACAGAAATCACAATCAGGGCTCCAAGTTTTTAAGAAAACAAAGAACCCAAATTGTGTTTTACTGAGAAATCAGAAACCAAAACTTATCAAAACAAAAATATACATACGACATGTTACACAGCACTGAAAGGTGACCTACCAAATTGTATCTGGCCGGCAAAAGTCCTCTGATGCAGACTCACACCCTACTAGACGAGCCACAGCTCGGCATCACGCGCAACAACGAGCGGGGAGGATCAGTTTGTTTTCCGGCGAAACTCCTTTTGGACTTCTTGCTCGTCTCTTCATAATGAATCTATTCGCGATACTTCTTAAATCTGAGAAATTTCCGCTTATTCCGTTTTTGTTGGTATAAAGATTTACTACTGCTGCTCTATTGTTCAATCTATTGTTGTTGTTAGTTGTATATTTACCTAAATAATATAGGTCTGCTTTGTTTATTTCTGGGGAGATAATAGAAAACAAAAATTTGTCAGGCACGTTTGTATGTATATGCATATATATATTTGCTCACCAGGCTTGATTGTAAATCCAAAATTATTATTTGAATATTATTTCAAGTATAATGGCGGAGGTTGTTGATACCACAAATGAGGTTATTGCTACAAGTAGCAATAAATATGGATTTCACAGTACTTCGTATGTGAGTCCTAAATTCGAAGGAAAAACTTTTCTCAAATGGTCAAAAGCTTGCACGATGACACTAAATCCCATAAATTAATGAGATATATTAATGGGATAGCCAAGCAACCTAAGAAGAGCGATGCAAGTTTTGATGATTGGGATTCTGAAAATGCCATGGTATGTTCATGGTGTTTAACTCTATGGAGGTAATATTCGCAAGAGCTATATCTTTACTGATATAGCTAAAGAAGTGTGGAACTCTCACACCCAGACTTATTCTTTCTCCAGGAATGTAGCCAAGCAATTCGAGGTGAATCGAAAGATATAGGCATTGGTTCAAGGAGATCGAATACTTGCTCAGAGCTTACATCGGTATGGAGTGAGTTGGGGCATTAGAGTATATTTGAGTGTAGACATGCTGAAGATCAAGAAAAGTAACAAAAGATGATGACAGAAGAAAGAGTTATGAAATTTCTTGATGGACAGTTAGATGAGCATGATTCAATAAAAAATGAACTTATCGGACAGATTCCTCTTCCTACAATGAAGGATGCATATGGACGTGTCCGATTAGAGTAAAGTCAAAAGCAAAGTATGACTGACAACATCGTCCGATCAATCTACACTCTTTAACGGGAAATGTTCAGCAGCTTGAGTCAAAAAAACCCGAACAAGTTCTAATAGCTTTAATGGGTGAAAACCCCGTTCCTCTGTTTGACTACTGCAACAAGTTGTACCACACTCCCGAGAATTGCTTTGTCTTGCACCCACACCTCAGAATTTAGGGAAGAGGAGGAAGCACCCGAGGTTGCTATCGAGGTATCTCATCTGGCAGAGGCGCGATTTGAAACACGGGAAGAGGTATTCCTTCTAATACTCATCATACACTATCAGAATGTAAGTCTCCTACAGGGATGATGACTCCTTCAGAACTCAACAATTTCCCTCGGTTAATGTCTCAAAGTTCCGATAGAATCGTCCGATCAATCTACACTCTTAACGGGAAATGTTCAACAGCTAGAGTCAAAAAATCCCGAAGAAGTTCTAATGGCTTTAACGGGTGAAAAACCTGTTCCTCTGTTTGACTAGTGCAACAAGTTGTACCACACTCTTGAGAATTGCTTTGTCTTGCACCCACACCTCAGAATTCGGGGAAGAGGAGAACGCACCCGAGGTTGCTATCGAGGCATCTTATCTGGCAGAGGCACGATTTGAGACAGGGGAAGAGGTATTCCTTTTAATACTCATCATACACTATCAGAATGTGAGTCTCCTATAGTGATGATGACTTCTTCGGAACTCAACAATTTCCCTCAGTTAATGTCTCAACTGAACACCACTCCACAAACACCCACAACCAATTCTGCCCACGCGGGTATATCTTGTCATTTTATCTCCGATAAATGTTCCACATTACGGATTATTGACTCCGGTGCATCAGCACATATTACTGCTAATTCCAATTTTCTAGAATCATAACGTGGTAAAACAGGTAATATTCGTGTTGCTAATGGAGTTCTTGCCCCTGTTTAAGGACAGGAACTTCTCTTAGTCTCTCATCATTGCCATTAACTGATGTTTTGCATATTACATCATTGCCATTAACTGATGTTTTGCATATTTCTTCCTTATCTGCAAATATATTATCCGTTCCTCAAAATACTTGAAAATCTTAATTGTTCAGCAACTTTTTTCACTTTTCACTCTGTATTTCAGGATCAGACAACAAGCAAGGTCCTTGGCAGTGGTAAAGTTGGTAGATGGACTCTATGTTATGGAAGGGAATTATGTTTCACCTTCAACATGTTATCAGGTGTCATCTAAATCTAATAATGTTTTACAAACTTTATATCAATGGCATAGACGGTTAGGTGTCATCCGTCTTTTGGTGTATTAAATCATCTATTTCCTGATTTAGTAAAACGATGTAATAACGAAGAATTGTGAACTGGCTAAACATAAAAGATCATCTTATCCATCCAAAAATAAAAGAATATCTACTTTGTTTTCTACCATTCATACTGATGTTTGGGGTCCATTTAAACATCTCACACATGATGTGTCGGTGGTTTGTTATCTTTGTTGATTTTTATTCTCACCTTACTTGTATATTTTCTTAAACACAAAAGTGAAGTATTCAGGTGTTTTAAATCTTTTCACCAAATGATCTGAACACAATTTAATGCCTCCATTATAATTCTTCGAAGCGATAATGGCACTGACTACTGAGTGTGATAGGCCATATAAATCTTACTTGGACACATGTGGTATTATTCATCAGACTACATGTGTTAAAACCTCTCAACAAAATGGGATTGCCGAAAGAAAAATTTGTCACTTACAACAAGTTGCACGGTCTCATACGTTAACAATGCATGTCCTCAAATATCTTTGAAGTGAAGCAGTCATGACTCATGACTACTACATATCTCATTAACCGTCTTCCTTCATGTGTTCTACAGTTTAGGACACCATTTTCATTTGTTCCTGCACCTTCATCTCATCCATTTCCCCTTGGGTATTTTGGGAGTGTGTGTTTTGTCCATAATCATTCTCCTTCTCGGAATAAACTTGATTCTCGTGCCCTTCATTGTGTTCTCATTGGTTATTCACCAACTCAAAAGGTATAAGTGCTATCATCCTCCCTTGCGTCAAATATTTGTTAGTCATGATATCACTTTTGGGAGTCTATTTCATATTTCTTTCCACAATCTTCCTCTTTGCTTCAGGGGGAGATTAACCAACATAAACTTGATAGTGAAGCAGCAACGGAGTCACTTCCATTCATTAATATGCCTGACCCTCATTTGTCTGGTCCAAACACTAGATCAAACACATCATCTACTCCTCCATGTACATGTTGTGAGTCGGATGATCTTGATAAATTTGACATGCCAGATTTATTACATATTCTAGGCGGAACAGTGATGATGTCACCACTTTACCGCACCATATCTCTGACCTCAAGGCAGATCCTACAGCTTCTATAATTTGAGCCTGATAAATGTAACACTCTTGATCATACACTGAATCTTCCTATTGCTATTAGAAAGGGTGTGCGCACTTGTACTAATCACCATATTTCAAATTTTGTTTCCTGCAATCCATTATCTCCTCCTTCACTTGCTTTAATGTCGTACTTGTCTAGTGTTTCTGTTCCACATACTTGGCAGGATGCTTTACGTAATACTAAATGGAAAGATTCCATGATCGAGGAGATGAATGCATCAAAACATTACACCTGGGAGTCGGCTACTCTTCCAGCTAGGTTAGTACGATGCAGATGGTGTTCACTATGAAACAAAAACCAAACGAGTCGACTGATAGGTACAAAGCAAGACTTGTGGCAAAAGGGTATACTCAAACTTACGGGATTGATTATTAGGAAATTCTTGCTCCAATAGCAAAGATGGCTTCTATTCGAGTCTAGATATTGTGTATAGCAAATCTAAGATGAGGACTCAAACAACTAGACATTAAAATGCATTCTAGTACGGAGACCTGAAAGAAGAGGTCTATATGGACATTCCACGTAGCTTTTCTACAGCTGCAACCATCGGATAAGTATGTAAATGAAAGAAGATTATCTATGGATTGAAACAGTCTCCAAGGATCTGGTTTGGCAAATTTCAAAGAGCAGTGGTTAAATTTGGCTACAAACAGGCAAATTCAGATCATACAATGTTCGTAAAAAGAATAGGTGAAAAGATTACGATGTTGATTGTTTATGTTGTTGATATTGTGATCACTAGCAACAATACATGTGAGATTGCATATGTTAAACAAAGACTTGCCTCTGAATTCGAGATGAAGGACTTGGGAAAATCTGGTATTTTCTTGGCATCGAAGTGTCTAGAAGTCCGGGTGGTATCTTCCTTTCACAATGGAGTATACACTTAACTTTTTAAATGAAACATGAATGTTGGGACGTAGACCTACAGATTCTCCTATAGAAGCAAGGAGATGCAGGTAACACCGTTGATAGATTTTCAAAGATTAGTTAGAAGGCTAATCTACATCTCAAACACAAGGCCATGTATAGCATATGCAGTGGGAGTCGTGAGCAGATACATGCATGACCTCCGTCAACCGCATTTGGATGCAGTTTATATGATATTGAGATATCTTAAAGAGGTGATGTTTACTTGGTAATAAACATCTCGAGGTCGAGAGTTATACAGATGCAGACTAGGCTAGATGTATAGATGATAGACGTTCCACTTCAGGATATTGCACATTTGTTAGAGGCAACCTAGTTACTCGGTGAAGCAATATGCAACCGGTGGTTGCGTTATCTAGTGCTCAAGCGAAGTACCTGGCTATGGCTCGAGGTGTACGTGAATTTTTATGGATTAGATTGCTTCTAACATAATTGCGACTTGCATCCGCCACACCGATGAAGCTATGAAGCTGCATTCTGATAACAAAACAGCTATTTTCATTGCACATGATCCAGTTCAACATGATTGAACGAAGCATATCAAGATTGATTGACATTTTATCAAAGAGAATATCAATAATGGTCTCATTAGTATTCGGTTTGTAAGATCGAAAGATCAAATAGCCAATATTTTAATAAGGGTTTAGGTGGAAAAATGCTTCATCCTCTCTTTGGCAAGTTGGGCATGGGTGATATATATGCACCAACTTAAGGGGGAGTGTTAAGATGATGTAAGCATCATGGGCTCAGCATGCTTATGTCACTAGATAGGTTTACTATTTCAATCTTGAGGACTACGTTTTACTCCCTGTAAGGAGAGCAGCTCGTTGTAACTAACTTAGACATTTTAATATATACCCTGCAGCTCACGCTACTCCTATTCTTCTATTTATCTAAATATATCATATAATACACACACAATACAACCGATATATACACCATTGACTAGAAAATTTTCATTTTAACACAACTTATAAAACTTTTAAGCAAAAAAAAAGGTTATGCAAGAAAACAATTTTTAAAAGAAGTATTTGCAAAAGTACGAATTTGCAACCAAACAATGCAACTATGCAACTGAAGCTAAAAAACTTTTCAACTAAAATCAACCAGATGAAACTACCTACTATTTTCTAAGAAAACGTGAAAACAAGTTGCCTGCAATTAGTTGTGGCCCATATTTTTTGCAAATATTTTCAAGGACATAGTAGAGTTGCAAATCAATTTGCAAAAAGTAGTATTTTTGCTAATTTCTCAATAAAATACAAATTTTGGAGGGAAAAAAGAGAGAAGATTTTTGCTTTTTTCAATATATAGTCCAAACAGATCTATTCCGGTAATTTCATTAAAAGACAATCACAAGCCTACATTAATACTGATTTTGATGTTTGCTTTAATATTGAATAAGTATACAAGTTTTTGACATAAATAGTCAATGCCTTTTCTGAGTAAACAATATCTGAAAACGTTTGAACAATAATTTTATCTGATATGTATATCTCGAGTATATAGATATTTATAAACGTGCACGAGGAACAACAAACATGGCAGTATTGCAACAAAATGTATGCAGGCAGTTTGATTAAACTCAAAAATGAAACTGTGTATGTACACTCACACTCAAACATTAGCCCAAGGAACAACAAAGATGACAGTAATGCAACAAAATAATATGCAATTAGTTTGATTTAACTCAACATGAAAGTACACTCAGAGACTAGCACATGCATAGAGAGGTAGAGGGGAGGGAGAGGGATGCTTACATTAAACTTGTGAGTTGACATAGCCCATGCCTTGAGCATACTGTCATTTTAATAGATGATGACATAGTGTTAATTACTGCAGTCCGTTATCAGATATGCTAATAAGGATATAAAAGTAATTGAAAATCTGAAAAACAATTCTCTGAAAATCAACCTGATGATTTGACAGCTGAGACCCAACCGGATCCTTCTTAGCAGATGCAGATCCATCTCCGCCCCTGGCAGATCCCTTGGTATCACCCTGAGACATGTATATCAGCACATCAGTGAGACTCCTGCAGTAACTAATAAAAAAGATGCCCGGCATTGATAAGGTGAACTAAAAAGAAAGTCACATGAATACATACCTCTAACTGCGTGATAGTAATTCCACGCACCATCAACCAAACCAAAGATGGGAAGAAAAACATGGTGTTAGCTTAAACTCATGACTGTAAAATGTTAACACACTCAACATAAAGAACACAGACTGATACAACACCAATGTCACCAGGTAAAAATATCAGAAATAGTGAGGACTAACTATTTCACGCTATGTTACCCGGACTCGGCTAAAAGTGTCAAACATGGATACGCGTCCAAGCATCGGACTCGGAAATATTTTAAAAAATTTACATATCTTTGGCCTAAAATAGGTCCTAGTGTCCGTACCCATGTCCGAGTGTCGAGTGTCCGACACGGGTACTTAAGGAAAATTGAAGAGTCGGGGTAACATAGTTTTCACGTGTCCTAATTGCATACACTTACCCCTTGGGTTCAAATTATCTATTATTGGTATTGGAAACTATACAAAGTTACAAACTTTATGCAAAGTCATCCTTTCTAAGAAAATAGTTACATGAAAACATACAAAATATTAAGAACAACACAACTACCTTACAAGTAAATACTGCAAAAAGCAAACAAAGAAAAACAATAACTAAAAGGGTATTTAGTTACCTCTCTGTACCTAGCTAGGTAAGCCTTAAGGGGATCAATGTAATCTTCAAAACCTAAAGTAGCCATTGCCCAAAGCAAATCATCCCCATTTATAGTCTTCCTCTTCTCTTTCTGACATTTGTCACTTGCCCTACATAATAACACCTAAATCACTTCCATTTACGGCCAAAGTTATCATCTTTACAAGTAAAGCATAACATAATTAGCTTGGGCATTCACATGGGTATTTCTAGATACACTCACACACAAACACACATTAAATTTGACAATTTTTAATGAGCTTTCATGAAATGGCACACATACACACACTAAATGCAAGATTTTACATAATTGTTTAGAAAATTAAACAAATTACACACACGGAATGTGAGAGGGAGAAGAGGAATCACCCCCATTTATAGTCTCCCTCTTCTCTTTCTGACATTTGTCACTTGCCCTACATAATAACACCTAAATCACTTCCATTTACAGCTAAAGTTATCATCTTTACAAGTAAAGCATAGCACAATTAGCTTGGGTATTCACATGGGTATTTCTAGATACACTCACACACAAACACACACTGAAATTGACAATTTTTAGTGAGCTTTCATGAAATGGCACACATACACACACCAAATGCAAGATTTTTACATAATTGTTTAGAAAATCAAACAAATTACACACACGGAATAAATGTGAGAGAGGGAAAGAGGGGGGAAGGGGAGAGAGAGAGAGAGAGAGAGAGAGAGAGAGAGAGAGAGAGAGATACTCGCTAGTGATGAAGCTGATAAATTCAGAAACACATTCCTGAACAGTGTCCTTAGCATCTTTAGCAATTTTACCATTAGCAGGCAAGGCTTTCTTCATGATCCTACTAATATTAGCAATTGGCAGGAACCTATCTTGCTCCCTCACACTTGACCTAGGACTCTGATCTCCTCCACTTTCATGACTTCCACCAGCTGGGCTACCTGGACCATCAGCCATTTCCAAACCTAAAAAAAAATCAAGAACCCACCAAGAAATTAATTTGAAGAAATAATGAATTGAGAAAATAAAACAAACCCAGGTGAGAAAAAAGAGAGACCTTAAAAGGGTAGTGAGAAATAAGGGAGATTTTGTATTTGGCGGGGGGAGTGAATTGACGGTGTTTGAGGAAGATCGGACGCTTCACAAGAAATACAGAGAGGGTGAATGGATGGATGGTTTTTAAGAGATGAGTAGGAGAGAGGACCTATTTTGGGAAATTTCTTCCCCTTTTTCTTTGCCTTTTGTATTTATTATACTAATACAAAATTAAAATATATGGAAAGAAAAATATTTCGAAATTTTATTTATGAAAATTGTAATAAGTTTAATTTTTTAATTATATTTGATTTCTATTTTGTAAATTTAAAATATGATTTATGTCATTCACATATATATTAAACAACCATTATTTTTAGACAAATAATAAAAATTAGATGTTAATAATATAATGTGTGTTGTTCGTTTTTTTTTTTTTTTTAGAAACCAAGATATATTAAGATCGATGGCAATGCCTTGTTACATGGGAGAAGACATAGACTAGAGGAGAACAAGTAGAGCTAAGAGCATCTCCAACCGGGTGCACCTGTTAGCTATAATATCTAGGTGGCAACAACAAATTTAAAAATATGCATAATATGTAAAAAAATGACCAAACGCAGAGACTGTTAAGCATATATATAGATAACGAGAAATAAGCACGCTACATATATTGAAGAAGCCATTATTTATATCAAATCCACGTCATTTCCCTCTAAAATTTAACTGTGCTGCTCTCTCCCGCATGTATATGTTAGTATGCTGCTCTCTCCTGCCTCAGTCTAGGTTATCTCCTGCATTAGGTGTATATGTTACTCTGCTCTCTCCGGCCTCAACCTAGGTATAAGTATATATGTTGTAGGTGTATTTATAAGTTAATAAAAATTATATAATTATTTTATATTTTATATTTTAATTTTATGTAATGTAAGTGTAAAAGTATTTGATCATAAAAATTATAAAAAAATTCAGTTTTATTAACCAAATTTATTAATTATTTATATAATTATTTTTATTGTACATTATATATTTAAAAAAATTCTAATAAACTAATATAATAATAAAAAGTAGTTTACGTGTTATAATATATAAGTAATGTTTGTTAAATAGTTTTTTTCATGTTTAAATTATTACAATAATATCATTAAATATAATTCTATTGATTATATATTTATTTTCACTTGTATTAAATAAAAAATTATTAATTTTTTTATTATTAATTCCTTCACAACCATTTTTATCAAAACATAACCATTAAAATATAACTGTTGAAATTTTAAAATAACAATCAAAATTATTTTTCAAATATGACTAATTGTTATAGCTAACACCACTGAAGTACTATTCCTTACAGTTCAACAAATTTTACATAATATCTATTTTATACTATTTTAGCTAATGAGTATAGCTACTCCCCTTCGAGATGCTCTAAGCCTAGGGGGTAAACCCCTCATCCCACTAAAACTAGATAAAACCAACTTTGAAAATTGGTTACCGAGATTACTGATCTAAAACAACTGGCTGCACTAGCAATTGAGACGGACCGTTTACATTAAGTTATTAACCAATCCTGATGATTTTCCCTTTGCCTTTGACAGACCCCGTTTCCACTTTTGAGATAGACATTGGTGACTGGGTGGCGATGGATTAATAACTTCACCTTCCCCATAGTTATTTAACAGCTCGAATGCCGGATAAGGTAGGTCCATACCCATGTCCATGTTGAGATAGGATTGAAGGTCACCAGAAGTCCCCGAAGCTTGCACAAGAGAAGTCACGTTGTTGAACCCGAAGTTAGCCATATACTGTGCAGTCCTGTTCATTTCTACCGGGATGATCGACACCTTCCTTGTTACGTCTTCAATGAAATTGTTTGTGAAGAGAGTGTTGAACTGGCTGAAGGCTTCCTCAAGGTCCGGTGGAAGGATGATAAATTCCTGCACCCTTACTGTGTCGTAAACTTCCCTGTTAGCAGTATCTATATGATTCTTGTGATACCCTAATGATAGTGCAGCCAGAATTCCAGAAAATAGGTGTGTTGTTCGTATTAGAGATTCACAAAAAGTTCATCGAGCCTGATTTTATCCAGACTTTAAAAAATCCGGTTTTTCTAGAAACGGATCAGGCCGGGTTTACTTTAAAAATCAGGCCGGGCCGGGTTGGGCTTCCTCTAAAATATGATTTCCATTTTAGGCCCGCAGACTGGGTCCAACCCGGCTTTTATGTGGACTTTTTTTTATTAATATATTAAATATTAATTTATATTTTGTGACTCAATTGGAAATAATATCTCGAAATATGAGAAAAAGTAGTTTATATACCGAAACAAATAATACTCTTTAATATTACAATCAAAAATTTTTAATCTAAAATACTAATTATTGTTATTTACCGTAATAAATAGACAACCGGTCAAATATATCTTAATTGCTTCTAATTGTATAAAATAGTTTTTAAAAATTCATGAACATATTGTATATTTTTAAATTTTATATAAAAAAATAGATTTTTATCCGAGTCAAACCGAGTTTTTATTCGGACTTTTTTTAGAACCGAACTTTAATCCGGGCTTTTTTAAATCTGAATATTTATCTGAATTTTTCCAGTTTCAGGCCGGGCCGAATTTTTCAAAAAAAAAATAAAAAAATGCTCGTTTAAGGCCTATGAACTGTGCAGAATCGAACCGGGCTTTTTTCAGGATTGATTTTTCATAAACTTTTTTAATATCCGATGATTCAGTTTGAGACTTCCAATTTTTTGAACATTTCTGGTTAAGTGTTTTTGGCTTGTGATTCACACTTGTAATGGGAATTGGTGCGGAAGAGAAGTGTGTGTGATTATTATTTTTTTTTTGAGATTTTCTAAAATTTTCGCAAAATTATGGATATAAATTGTTTTGTTCTAGGTTTTGATTTATGAACTAGCGTTTTACTCGTGCTACGCACCGAGCCACAAATTCACAACTTTCAGTAATTTTTACAATTAAATAATATCTAAAGAGAATAAGGATTCTGAGATTAATCTCAGGATATTTTTCTTAAAATATGAGAAAAGTATGTAAAGAAAACTTAATCTTGAAATTTATTTATTTACCAGGGTTTTGTTTTGTTTTAAAATTAGGAAAGCGAATAGGTAGATGCTTAATTAAATACACATAAATAAATGTCTACCATAGAAAATTTTTCTTAAATTCTATTTCGAGATCCTTAAACTCATATTAAAATATAAAATATAATTATAATTAGAGAATTTACAGAAAATAATACATTTTACCATTTTATTTTCCAAAATACA
>PHNY01293631.1:16969-27117 GCA_003724115.2 Anethum foeniculum | reverse complement strand
AGTGCTACCCTTGGCTGGCAAAAGCAATCTCTAGACTGAAGACATAAAATTAGAGCCTCTAGATTATAGAATCTGTTTGAACACTATTTGATCACCGGGATATAATAGGGAGAATTTGTGTTGCATATGTAAAAGGTGGCGTACTGGTGAAACTTTTTGATTGATACAAGTGATCTTGAGTGTAAGAGAAACACATGGAAGATTGAAATCCTACTTGTACTCTCCTATTCCATTATGTTTTCTTCAGTTTTTTCTCATATTCTTGTATAGCAAGAACGTAATATGGTCATGCAGGTAAGATCTCGTCCACAATTGTATACGACGTATTTTGTACTACAAGAAGTGATGTTTTTGTAGTTTGTATTCTGCCAGATCCTATTCTAGAGTGTTTTTCACTACATACATATATGTATATATGTGTGTGGGTATGATCGTTATTCTGATATCATTTGAATTTTCAGGGTCATGCAGGTTTCGAGAGAAGGGAAATGTACATATTCTGATGTTCCTCGCCAGCTTATTTATGGGACTATGGTATACGTCCGGCAAACTATTGTAAGCGATGCTTCGGTTGCCTTATCCAGGGCAGTTACTATTGCTACGAGATATAGTTGTGTTCGCAGACAATTTGGTTCAAAGAATGGTGGACCAGAGACTCAGGTAATTAAAAACCTGAATTAAGCCTTAAACATACACTGTCTTCTTTTGAAATTGTACATTGTTTAATGGTGTTAAATATTCAACTATTTTTCTTTTGAGGTTGGCGTTTCCATGGAAGTACAGAAACATGCATTTTTTAATTTCTTGAGGTGCTCATTAGCATTTTTCCCAAAGATCTTAATTCCTCCCTTTGTTCTTTTATTAGGTTATTGATTACAAAACACAGCAGAACAGGCTTTTCCCCTTGCTGGCTTCTGCTTATGCATTCAGATTTGTTGCTGAATGGTTAAAATGGTTGTACGGTGATGTGACAGCCAGATTGAATGCAAATGATTTCTCAATGTTGCAGGAGGCACATGCATGTACTGCAGGGCTTAAGTCTTTGACCACAACTGCAACTGCTGTAAGTCACCACTTCCAACTTTTACTGCCGTCTTCCTTGACAAAAAAAATTATTCTTCTCCAAGCGTGTGCATGGTGGCATATGCCTTAAAAAGTTATATTGTTTTGAATAATATCTAATATGTTCATCAGCCAACCGATAATTACTTGTTGAATTCTAGTTATAAATTCAAAATTTTCAGTGAAGAGGGTCGGCTAATTAACTTCTCTTTAGAGTCTGAAATTGGGTACTATTTCAGTCCATTTTAAGAATATATTGGGCAGAGTATTGTATCTATATTGGGCAGAGTATTGTATCAATTGTACATTTCGTAGCAACTTTGCGACTTTCTCTAATTATATTAAAAGCCCATTTATTTTCTTAATTTATGTAGCATTTAAAATGATTTACCTGAAAGGGACGAATATTAGATAGTTTATGTCGACGGAGGAATTTGGTAACAACAAAATTTGAGGTACGTCGCCGGAATCAAGATCTATGACGGTGGTTCTTCGCCGGAAATTGAAAGGAGTATGGTGGTTGTATGTAATTGGTGGCTGAGATTGCTTAGGGTAAGTGGTGGCTCCTTTGCGCTCTCAACTTCTTACCCCTACAATTTGCCTACGTATCCCTATTTATAGGGAATCAAGCCTCACGTAGTTCTTGGGGCCCAAGAAACCTAAACAGGCTTCAGGCTTCTCGCCCAGTAGGGAACCTTCCGGAACCCTTCTCCAGCTAGCTTTAGGAATGTCCAACTATGAGGCCCAACCGCAAAGGCCCATGGCTCGTCCGTAACCGCAGGACTTCACGGATGATGCATCTCCTTGGCCAAGGATAACACTACGCTACCAGCTATCTCCTTTGATTACGAACGCAGGTATACCCACGGTTCACCCCAAGTGCCAGACCCATTCCTGTCCCCCGAATGAGGAGCCCCCACCAGATAACAGGACAGGTGATCCCAAGCTTTTAGGTGCAAAGTGCAGGATTACTCCAAAGTTTTCTAACGAGGACACCCGTTAATAACAAGAACAGAGCTCCCAAAGCACACACCAAGTTTTACTCCGCATCCCCAATGAGGACACTCATTGAATACAGGAGGAGGCTTTCGGCATCAGGCAAACCTCTGGAAGCCTTCACGCTCACGGACATCCCCCTCTGTGATCCGTTCACAGAGGGAATTCTTCAAAGAGAACCTACAAAAAATATGTTAGTAAAAATGTCTTCTATCTTCTTTCAGAAATCATGGAGCATCCTTAGTGTTTGCCTCGTCCTGAACTTTGCCTCGTCCTGAGCTTTGCCTCGTCCTGAGTGAGAGCAAGGCCAACTATCAAAATAACATATATCTTTCATTTCCCTAAGCTAGGGCGCGCCCTCAGATAGGGGGCGTCCTCACCTAGGGTGCACCTTCACATTCCTTGCTTTTATCCAAAAAACCTAATCCTTTCCTTCATTTCTCTAGGCTAGGACGCGTCATAACCTTAGGGTGCGTCCTAGAGTCAGGATGCGTCCTCACCCTCCTTGTTGTAGCTTAAAACCTAATTCTCTATCTTTTGCCCCAATTTGATTCCAATTGACCCGAACTTGACCTGAAAGATCTGTTACCAAATTTTGGCTATAACAGTTTATTTCCTCATGTATTAGTGTCTTCATTTTTAAATAGATGACTTTCTTGTTTTCTGTAGGCAAATTTAGAATGCAGGAAGGGTAGGGAATTTGATGTATCAGATCTTTATTATAACAAACCTGAAAATTATTTAAAACTAAATTATTTGATCATTATGTATACTTCATATCTTGATATACTTTAGAAAAGCAAAAGACTCGTATTGAAAACAAAACTCAATTTAGAGTGAATTTGTACACAATCCTTTTGGCAGTGAACTGTCATTAAAACCTCATCATGTTAATAGAGTTTCCATAGTAGTAAGCTGGAGCTGTATCCTGCCTCTCTCAACAGCAGACTTCGATCATCTCCTGTGGACAAGGTTGCCTTCTAGCAGTTGTCAGCAGATATTTTTCTCGTATAGCCTTTCATGTATTTTCCTGTGTTTGGGACGTGTAAATACATTTTTTTGCTCCTTAACAGTTATGCTTATTTATCAGAGTTTATGTACCAACAATATGCAAGATTTATTTGGTTTTACTCTGGACACAGGAAGTGAAGTTTCACTTTAATAGAAGCTTAACGTAGACATACTCTACAGAGATATAAGAATGATTAACTATCCAATTTAGTTATGCACTTGCATTTATACAACATCCACCAGAAAGTGATTAATGTAGCAGGTGACTTTATATTAAATTATACACATAGATAGACATACTTGTGTTTCAGAAAATGTTATTAATTTTATTTATACTTAAAAAGCTAACCATTTAAAAAGTTAACCCATTGCATTTTTGTTTTGTGAGTATTGGGTATGATAACTTTTTTAGATACTTGGGTGCAACTTGTTGGGGCTCCACTATTAATTATTTGCAAGTTTATTACCTCATTTGAATGTTCCTTCTGTTTGTCTGAAGTTGGATTCAAGCTATCTCAGTTTTCATTTAAGATGGTTAATTTAATTTGTGTCCAGGATGCTATTGAAGAATGTCGGAAATTGTGTGGGGGCCATGGCTACCTGTGTAGCAGTGGCCTTCCTGAACTGTTCGCAATGTATGTACCTGCATGTACATATGAAGGAGACAATATGGTGTTGCTTTTACAGGTATTTATATAAATATTATATTTTGTAGTATTCTACTAGCATATTTTTGTAGAACGGGACCACTGTATTAAATATGACTGTAACCATTGGATACCCAGTGCATCTTATGTTCTATTAGCCCTAATATAAAGTATCATTGCTTCTACTGACAAAGCTCCATTTGTAGGTTGCAAGGTTTCTTGTGAAGACCGTGTCTCAATTGGGATCTGGAAAAAAGCCGGTAGGGACAACTTCTTATATGGGGCGAGCCGAACATTTGATGCAATGTCGTTCAAATGTTGAAAGAGGTATTATTTTCTTTATTAAGTGCAGTCTGATGCGCTCTAGTTGTGTATTGAAAAGTAGGAGGTAGTGAGATATTGTTTGGATGAATTGATAATGTTCAAATATGTGACCGATGGTAATTTAGTGTTCATGCTTTGAACAAGGGAAATACAGGTTAGGCTTGATTGTGATCTTAAATGTTTAATACTAACATGGTAGTCAGCTCAAACAATCACATGCAAGATTATATTGATGGCATTGTAGCAGTTTATAATAGTGAACGCCTAATCATTTAACTTTTTAAACTGTATGCAGCTGAAGATTGGCTAAATCTCGGTGCAATACTAGAGGCATTTGAGGCTAGGGCATTCAAAATGGTTGTTTCATGTGCTCAGAGTTTGAGCAATTTTCCAAACCCTGAAGAAGGTGATATAATCTTTATAAAATTTGTGCTTAAAATGTTTTTAGTCTCTGTTATTCCACAAATTATGAGCAGAAGCAACGTCCGCACGGACATAAAAAGTTCTTCTTTTTTCAGTCAAATGTCCATCTTCATCAAGTAAGATCAGCTAACAAACCTGTAGATAAACAAGAAGGAACATTAGTTTCCTGGTATTCTTGGACAGCATAAAAAAAAGAAGCACAAAGTGGGTGTACAATCTGCTACTTACATATCACGAACTTCTAGATTAATTTGCTAAAGTATCTGCAGTTCAGTAATTGTCCAAGATTAGGTGTCTGATTATTGTAGATTATATATAAGTTTGAATGAGATGCTTATGCATTTGTTCTATGAACTATAGGCTTTGCGGAACTGTCAGCAGATTTAGCTGAGGTAGCAATTGCTCACTGCCAGTTGATTGTAGTTTCCAAGTAAGCTTATCCGCTCTCGCTTTTCGTTTAAAGCATTTTTTTTTTGTCGTAAAATACACTTCTTTCTTTAAGTTCAAAATGTTCTAATAATCTACTTGACAAAACAATGAAATATTTATTAAAAAAAATCAAAAATCATGCAAGATGCGTCTAAATATATCTTTTATAGTGTCATGGAAACGTGATTGTGACCTAAAAGCTTATACACGACTGAGTAGAAGAAATGCAGTAAAAACCTACAGAATGGTCTTTGCATCTGATGAGTTGTAGTCAGTACATGTATATGGTTTCCCTTTGAGAATAAAAACTAGTTTGTACAGAATACAGTTTTTAAATTCTAGACCATTCTCCTTAATAACTATCATGATGCTGTAGTGAGCCATTGGTGATTTATATCTTAATGCATTTATACTTTTATTGATATATAATATTATCATGTTCTATAGCCGTGGTTTTTTAACATTTCTTAAGTTAATATTTGTATAAATATGTATCTATTATATTTGCATTTAGTTTTAGAATTTTTTTTTATAAATGTAAATAATAATTTACTGATCTCACGACCGCTCTTATCACATCTAATAATATTTTTATATATATACTTGAATTGCAGGTAGTTGTCAAGTATCTTGACCTTTAAACATATAACTAAACAGATATTATTTTCTGAAGTTGTCAATATTAGAACCTTGACAATTGTTAGTATCTTTAATTTGTTGATTGGATTGAAACTCTAGACCTTTTTTTAGCTAATATTAATATTATATTTTAATATGTTGTTGATGAGATTCGAACGTGAACCTTAATTAGTACTTTGGATAATATCTCTATTATGTTTATTATGTAAAGGACATAATATATTTATTGTAATTCTGCAGATTCATTGATAAATTGAAACAAGAAATTCCTGGAAAGGGGGTCAAACAGCAACTTGTATTTCTCTGTGATATCTACGCTTTGTCTCTTCTTCACAAGCACCAGGGTGAATTTCTCGCTACCAGCACTATCACAGCTGAGCAGGCTTCACTTGCAACTACTCAACTTAGAAATTTATATTCCCAGGTTGCTATTTTATGAAGAGATATAATGGTTGCATTTGTTATTTCAATCTTATACGAGTCCAGAATTTATAGTACCTGTGGTTTTTCATCAGGTCCGGCCAAATGCAGTTGCACTTGTAGACTCGTTCAACTACACAGACCACTACCTTGGTTCAGTCCTTGGCCGTTATGATGGAAATGTATATCCAAAGCTTTACGAGACTGCGTGGAAGGATCCACTGAATGACTCTGTTGTGACCGATGGCTATGTCGAGTACATTAAGCCTTTGCTCGAGGGAAAGTTACACCTATCTAGGCTTTGAAAGAAGACCCATAAACAAACCTTTTAAATTTAGCGAGATTGCTATTATGGTATACAGGAGAGAATGCAATTCTTTTCCACAGATATTAAAAATTCCTCACATTTTGTTCTTCAAGGTACAAGGCAAGGAATAAGTGAGAAGTGTTATACTGTCCAGTTCTTAATCTTAAATTGAACAGATTGTTGGGTATTATTAGGGTTACTTTACTCTTCTCTTGTATTCTGTTTCTTGTACAAGTATAACCAAATAAGTTATTTACAAATTAATTTCTGTTTATCAAATAACTTTGCAAAAGGTTAAATTTAATACCAAAATATAAGTTTTGGTAATTTAATTCCGAGTTTTGTTTTCAATAAATATTAGAATTTTACATATAGAATTTCGAATACTAATAATGCCAGTTTGAAATTTAGTATAATTTTAAATCCTGAATTTCTTATTTCAACATTGTTTAGCAAGTAAATGGAATAATAATTTTCAGATGTAATGTAAATAAGATGTTTGACGAGCAGAATCTGTTTTTGTAGAAAAAGGAAAACGGTTCCAATGCGTCTAATTTAACGAATGGTCTCCAAAAAAATTCTAGAAGTCATCTTCGCCATCTTGAGATGACCGAGATGATTTAGCAGGTACGCTGCCATGTAGCTTGAAGAGATAAGTAGTAGTTATTTTAAATTTGTTGTGCACATTACTTTGCACCTGGTCTACGTAATTAGTATTTTTGGACGAAACTTCATGTACAAGTCATTATGAATTAGTAAGTTAGGAATTACTAGTCGGTAATCCGTGCGAGGCGAGTCACTTTAATATCAATTACTATTAAATTTGTTAAATACTATTAGTAGCGTATAATAAATAAATATAATATTATTTAATATACGTAATCATAACAAATTGGACCAAGTGAAATGATAGAAGTTACATTATAAATAGATCTTGTATAGTTAGTTATAGGAAATCGAATCATTGTGAAATCAAAAAAATTAAATTATATATATATAAATAGATTTTGTATAATTACGTAGTTGTGGGTAATCAAACCCAAATCGACGTGACTAATTAAGGTACATAACAAAATTTAGTATTTTTAATACCTTGTAATATTGTCTTCCATTTAAAGTACGTTTTCTTTATTAATAAAGAGTTTTTGGGAGTAATTTCGCAATTTGAATTTAGGATAATGCCCACTTGTATTGCAAAGGGAAATGAGTAGCATTGTGTTATGCTGTTTTTTTACCTAGTCAATGTTTTTGAAGGTGTTTTAGTTGATCATGTGTTAGTTCTTGAAGGTGTTTTAGTTGATCATGTGTTAGTTCTTGTACTTTTCGAATTTGGCTCCATGCAATGCATTACTTGATGTTGATTTGTGAGTCACAAGGTGGGAACATCCCCTAATCAAGTTCCCAGATACATGCTCTTCGCAAGAAACATAATATTTGCTGAAGTAGAAACTGAAAAATTACGTGAAATTTCTTCGAATCTGATAAAATTTGGCCAAGGATAATTTTATTCATGACAGTTTCGGATGATACATAAGAATCTATATCTAATGTTCTAGTACTATCAAGCCTGCAAACTTCCGATAATAATATTTCACATAATATATTACAAGAAGTAGAGCATAACTACTTCGAAATTTTTTATGATTTTTCAAGAAGGTTTCAGTATAGCATAGAATTCCAGAGTTCTTGACTCACAGATTGTCTTTAAAATTAACAGCGGTAGGCATTGGAGGAATGCCTTGTTGATTCCTGAACACATTGTTTGGATCAATTGTCGTCTTGGCTTGAACCAATCTATCGTAATTCTTCAAGAAATATTTTTCGCCCCACACTCGAGCTCTTTCCACTGCATCTGATAGAGTAGCAGTTTTACTACTGATCAGTTCAAATGCTCCGAGATCAAGGTCCATGTAGTTGACATATGCAGCCCTTGGACCTGATGAAACGTATGGTTTCATGAAATCATAGAATCCCCGTATCCAATCTATATAATCCGTGCTTTTATTGTTGTCAACTTCTCCCCATTCTACGAGATACTGAATTGTAAAAAGGTTACCTTTTCGGTGAGGAAAAGCAATTGATTCACTGTTTATTCTGTTCATGATTCCACCATAAGGGTCTAATATGACATATCCTTTTGGTTGTTTTTCCAGTATGCGTAAAGCTTCTTTGATTCCAGAAACTGGTATCGGAGTTCTGACATAATCTGATTTGGCCTTAAAGTATCCCTTTACTTGTAAGTACCTGTTTTTTAAGTCCAAAACAGAGCTTCCATCATCCAAACCAGAGAAATAAACGACTGATTCAATCCAACTCATTTCTTTACAATCACCCTCTGTAATTCCTAGTTCGGGAAACTGCTTGCTTATGATTGACAAAGCTCTGGTTTTAGGACCTAAATAAAACCCTTTAAATGTTGCTGATATTCCTATCATACCTTTTCTTTGTGGCAATCCAGCACCAACAAAAGACGACAGATAAAATTCATCATCTAGCTTCGGTGCTACATGTTGCCATTTGTCCACAAGGTTGGCCACTTCATTGCTTGTACCAGGCCTAGACACTATGAAAGCTGTAACAGTTTTAGGCACTCTTGATAACTTGATCTTCCATGCATAAACAATCCCCCAAATTCCTCCACCTCCGCCTCTAATAGCCCAAAAGACATCTTCCCCCATTGCCTCCCTATCCAACAAACGGCCTTCTGCATCTACCAAAAGCACATCCACCATATTGTCAGCTGCAAGCCCATATTTTCTCGATATCAACCCAAATCCACCACCAGCAATGTGGCCACCACTTCCCACAGTTGGGCATGATCCAGCTGAAAATCCATGAACATCACTAGCCTCGGCAATAGCATAGTAAGTCTGGCCAAGTGTTGCACCACCTTCCACCCATGCAAAGTCTGGTCTAGGATCAACTATCACTCTGTCTAAATTCATCATGTCTATGATTACAAAGGCACGTCCATCAGTGGCCACAGACGAAGTGCCTTCATAGCTGTGACCGCCACACCTTATTCTGATTTCGAGAGAACTTAATCTGCAGCAGAAAACACTGCTCGCAAGCTCTTGTTTGGTCTCTGGCAAAATTATGGCTACTGGCTTAGGCACTGAAGTAGCTGAAAACCGAAGATTTTGTATAGAGAAATTCAGGAGATCAAAGTAGTGGTTGGAACTACCATTATTCGGGTTCGAGTATATGGTGAAGTTATTGATGTTTTGTTGAATCAAACAGGAAGCAATGTTGATGTTCGTGTCATCTTCACATAAACAAGGAACGAAAAAGAATGCGATGAAGATGAAGATTAAGAACTTGGAGAGAGAAGACATTTTTTTCAAGTCTATTTTTGTGAGAGTCTAGTTACCTAACGCAAAAGATAGGATATATATATATATATATATATATATATATATATATATGATAGAATTTGGCATAAGTTGTATGTTGAGGACAAATAAAAAATTTTGGAATAAATTTATGAGTTTAGGACAAACAAATAGGAAGATCAATATAAAGACAGATAAACTTGGCCGGCCTTCATAGATATATTTTTAGCAACAGGCATTCATGGAATGGTGACAAAATTTTTATGCACGAGACCAACAAAAGAAATAAACAAACTATATAACTAGCTGACAGGACTTGCACTTGAAGATTCTATTTTTTTACACAATCTCCGCGCATTTAGAGCAACTCCAATGGTGGGTGGCAAGAAGGGTGCCAACGCCATGTGACATGACGTGACTTGTCACTCTTGTTAGCACTCCATTGGAGTTGTTGTGATGTCAAGGGATGCCAAGTGAGGTGGCATGGGGTGCCAACTTGGGGTGCCAAAAGTTGGCATCCCATAAAGTAGGGTGCCAACTTCTTTTGTGGTCCCAATA
>PHNY01293631.1:1014-13910 GCA_003724115.2 Anethum foeniculum | reverse complement strand
AGGTGATATTGTTTTATCACATAATTTGGATCAACAGATAGTTGTAGGGTCTTTGGAAGAGTTGATAGGTGCTGAAGATGGATATCCAGTTGGTCATTTCTTTTACCTTCCAACTTCCAAGCATGATGGATTCCAGCCACAGGCCGATTTTTAAAATCAACCTGAAAATTAAGGAATATCGGATTTGGAAACAGAATTTATTAATAACAACACGACCAAACAAAACATGTGCAACATATTCCAGTAAGAAGGTATGAGAAATTACAACTTAACATACTTTTAGGAGTTGAAGAGGCTCTTTTTATGAAAATCCCTTTTTTTTTTTTTGTAAAAATCTTGATTTTTTTTTTTTTTAACATTGCCGTAGGAATTTATTTTTTTGCAAAAATGCCTAAAATACAGAAGGTGTGGATGGGATGAAAAAATGATCTGTACAAAAATGGCAAAATTCCCCGTCAATATATGATCTACCCCTTCGGTATAACATTTACAATGGTAGACTTGGAAGTGATGTTTCTTAACGTGTTTCCTGAAAAGTAAGAGCTGGTTCCTGGTAAAAAGAACATGTCAGAACGTATAGTGTTGTAAATAAAGCATGCTGCTAAATCACGACACCATTGTTCTAGTTGTCTTGCTAATTTTTAGATGTTCCCTGAGGTAAACCAATGTTCTGGGCTGAAGCAACTGTTGCACATTTTCAATTGATATTTGATAAATGTAATGCAGCATCAAGAATCTAGCTTTATAGTGTTGACATAAATTTTTAGCTCCAACAAAAGTGAACTTGAGTAATGAGGAAGCTTGTTTCTTGCCTCTAGGAGTAAGTCAAATATCACTTTATGTCTAAATGCCAATCCACCACTGAGGTACTTTAAACTGTAGACATTGTTGAGTTCTTCCATAGGTTATTTATCGGAACATATTAGTCGCTCATCAGCCGTGGAGGACACTGAGGAAACAGACAAATATTGGGATAATGGCGTAGTGTGCGTTTACCAGTAAGTTACAGAACATGAACTTTCAGGAAATACTCTGCAACCTCTGCAAGGAGGAGCTATTAACACAAGTATCTTATGGCATTTTACGAGATTACACCAAGTAAAAAATAGAGTAAATTACAAGTTGGTGGCTAATTTTTACACTAATTTCCAAAAAATTGGCTAAACTTTCAATTGATCTTATCCTCCACTTGGTAGATTTGCCGTGCAGACATGAGGCAGACTGTTGCTGTCGGAGTCATTAAGAGTGTAGAAAAGAAGGATTCCTTCGGAGCCAAAGGTCACCAAAGCTGCCATCAAAGAAATGAACAGGGTTAATTGGATTTTACCGTTGTTTCCATATTGGAGGCTGGGTCTCTTACTTCCCTCTTGCACTTTTATTTATGAGTGGGGTTTTGTTCGGTTTCGTAGTTTCTGTCTTGCTGTGTCGATTTTTGTTAGAAAAAAGGATCGACCGGATTATATAATCTTATCTAATTATGATAGATAAAGAGTGAGATTAGGGAATGGGTTGGGAGGCGCTAGAGAGACAGCAGGAGAGCAGAAAAAAATTAAGTAAGATGATAATAATTAAAATGCATAAACAATAATTACTATAAATAGTAAAAATCCAATTTTACCCTTAACTCCGATAGAGCGGTCAGTGATTATTTGACGGAAGGCACATTTTTGAAAGGCGGAAAAGAAATTTAGCCACAATTTTGGTAATTTGAAAATTCAGCCAATATTCTGAAAATCGGTGTAAAAGTTAGTCATCATCATGTAATTTACTCTAAAAAATATAGCTCATCATTAAACGTTATGCCGTGAGCAAACAGGCCAAACAAAATGGAAGGACCAAAGTAAAGAGGCGTGAGCAAACAGGCCAAACAAAATGGAAGGAATGAACTAAAGAGGTCGACATTAATTTGGTAAACTTGCTTTATAAACAACTTTTTTCGTCACTTATTTTTGTTTTCATTTGATTTTTTAAGTAAAATAAATTAATTTTACGATGTTCCCTGAGGTAAAGCAGCGGGTACAAACCTGACATGATGATGGTTCAGCCTAAATATTCCATCATAGTTGCTCATTCAAAGAAGTCTAACTGTTGTTCTAGGCTGAAGCAACTGTTATGCATCTAAAATTGATGTTTGATAAATGTAATGCAGCATCAAGCATCCAATTTAGGTTGTGTTCACCGGCATGAATGGAACTAGGCTACAATGGAAAGAAGGAAAAAATAGATAGGAGAAGGGAATGGAATAAATTCTTGCCTTCACTTGGAAAGTTTTGAAAAAAAAGTTTTTGAGAAAAAAATTATTGGGAAAAATTTTCTCAAAAAATGTTGTTCAAAAAGTATTTTATCGAAAAAAAAAGTTTTGGGAAAATTTTTCCGGGAAAAAGTATTTCGGAAAAATCTTACGAAAAAAAAAATTTGGAAAAAAATTCTTGGAAAATTTTTGGAAAAATTCTTTTTGAAAAAATATTTTTGAATCATGAAAAAATTTCTCGAAAAAAATTTTGTTTGAACAAATTTTTCTCAGAAAAAAAATTCTTGAAAAAAAGTATTTCGGAAAAAAAAATTATAGGGAAAAAATCTCGAAATTTTTTTCCCAAAAAAAATCTAGCTTTATAATGTTTGACATAAATTCCTGGCCTCAATTAAAATAAACTTCACGAGCAAGCTTGTTTCTGACCTCTGTGAACAAGTCGAATATCATTATGTTTACGTTCACTTAACATAAATGGAATGAGACTGAAATGAAATGAATGAAAAAATAAAACACATAAAGAATGGAATAATCGTTCCATTTCTGCGTTCATTTGTTGGGGGAATAAAACGAAAGATGGAAAAAAATTGAGATTTTTCTAAAAAATATTTCTGAAAAAGGTTTTTAGAAAAGATTTTATGGGTAAGAGATTTTTGAAAAAAATATTCTCGAAAAAATTATGGGGAAAAAGGGTTTTCGGAAAACAATTTTCTCGAAGAAAGATTTTGAGAAAAATGTTCCCAGAAAAAAATTTCCTGAAAAAGGTTTTCGTGAAAATTTATCAAAAAAGTTATGGGAAAAAAATTTTCTGAAATTTTTTTTTTAAAAAAAATTCCTCGAAAAATAGAATTGGAGAAAAAAATTATCTCGAAAAAAAATTCCGGAAAAATTTTATCGGAAAAAGGTTTCATAGAAAATTTTTCTGAAAAATATTTCTTAGAAAAAAATTTCCCGAACAAAGGTTTTTTGGGAAAAAATTTCAGAAATTTTTTTTTTTGCGAAAAAAATATTCAGGGAAATCTTTTTGGTGAAAAAAATTCTCGAAATTTTTTACAAAAAAGAATATTGTCGAAAGAAAATTTTCAAAAAAAAATTCCTAGAAAAAATTAATCAAAAGAAAATTTAATACCGGGAATAATTAAATAAGATAAGTCCCTATATTTTACAAATTCATTTTGAAACTATCTTCTCTTACATTTTTCTCCCTATATTTTACAATAAAATATTTTGTGTACTTTGTTCTGGGTTGATTTTTGTTACTTAATTTTTGCTATTCGAATCAAGAATAAATTGTTAACATGGACTAACTATTTTACAATTTACTAGCTTATTGCTCGTGCAATGCACGGGTTGTACGATTCCTCTATTCGTGTTTTTTTTTTATAATTATAATAATATATTTAAAAATTCAGAATATTGTAATATTTTATAAAAATCGTAAAAACACGAACTATATAGAAAAATCAAGTAAATATCGATATTTTAGCTAAGAATATAATATGAAATAATAAATCAAGACATGGTTAAGAATTATTTTTTTGCTTTCGACTCTATCTTTGAGTTCTAGAAATCAGATTTTGACGATTTTACAACCCAAACGATACTCGCAAAATATTCTTTAATTCAATGATGATTTAAAAAGTATTATTTACGTATAATTCTCTAGAAAGTGAAGAGGAAAAATAGTTACGAATTTTGTATCAAGTAATCTATTCAATTTAGGATATCTACTAAACTAACATATTCAGTTTAGAACACTTATTCCTTTTTTATCAAGTAATTAACATATTCCTATTCAAAACCAATTTAGGATAATTCTTTTTCAATTATTGTGGATGGCCAGAAAATAATGCAAGTTGCACTTATTCCTATTCAAAAATAAGATTTAACCTAATTTCCGGGAAGAGAAAACTTAATTTTTAAACCGACAATGAAAAACGAAACTTGTACTACTGATACCCGATCACTTTTTTATTTTTAAAATCTTAATTGCTTAATTAATGGAGTATTAATTAACCCATCTCAGTAATCAGGAGAATATAGGAGTAATTTTGAGAAAACCCCCTAGAAAATGACTTATATACCCTTGGTCTCCATGAAATTACTGTTCATGCCAGCCCCCCCGATATACTATACTGCACCGATAGTCCGATACGTTACCCTACACAGCAGCTGATTGAATCGTCGCCAACGTCCAGAATCTTGATTGCACTGGTAATTAATCATCTTCATATTTTATCTTTATGGGATAATTTGGAATGCAGCGCATGGACATGTCTTTAAGGCTTATGAAGACATTCTCCGGAAGCTACAGCTGGATAATGTTGCTCTATACATTTTTCACAATCCCCTGTTGTGTGAAGATATGCTGTTGCTTCTTTCTTTCCCCCATCCTTGTTGATATGTATGTCTATGATCTCTAACTGCTTTTTAGTCAATCAATTTGACGTTGAACAAGTGTCATCTTCAGAAATTTAGTCATCTTCAGAAATCTAGGATATTACTCGACTCGTATTTAAAAAAGCTCTCAAGTGTTTTTGGTGTTGTTGAAAATCAGACTAGAATTCGAAAGTGAATTTGGAGCCCGAATTCGGAGTTTAAGTAACCCAATCGATCATTGTGAAACATTTTACCTGATTTCATCAACAAAGATTTATTTGGGTAAATTTTAAATTTTAACCTAATTTAGGGTTTCATTTTAATTAATCGTTTACATGTTTTGAAATTATGAATGCGTAGCTCGTTTGATTTTGAGCTTGCATGTATTTATTTCGTGATTTTTGGGTTATGATTTTGTGTTTCCGAAAAGTGGCAGTCACTTGTAATCTTCAGTTTAATTTTCCGATTGATTGAGTTTTATTTTTCCGGTTAATTGAGTGATCGCTTGTTAGTATAAGTTAGTGTAATAGTCTTGTAGGAGGGTTCATATGTATTAACTTTTATTAAGTTTTGAATTAATTTTGGTATTGCCGAATTTTTTTATTGAACCGACGGAATCGTGAAGAAGCGGTTTGGTTGTGATTGTTATTACTAGATATACGTTGTTAGACATGTGTTGTTGAGTTTGTATAGAATGATCTGGACTGAAAAATCACATAAAGGTGAGTCAATTTGACCATAAATCGAGTTTGGGCGGAAAGTGGTCAGTGATCGGAACGGTGCCGGTTTCTGGGCTGCCCAGATTCCGGCAGCATGTTCTTCGTTTTCCGTTTCTGTTCTTCAAGCTGTCACGTCATCAGCCACGTGATGCATTTTTTAATACGTGTGAGTGACGTGGACAAGACACTTAACAGCAATAAGTTATACTTAACATAATATGATAATTCAATACAAATATGACGTTAGTGAACAAAAAATTTAAAACGTAAGTTGAGTGGTAAGTTTATTACGGAATAAATAGTTAAGTTTATTAAGCAATAAGTTTATTAAGGAATACTTAACATGGGATACTGGTTATATTTGGTTTACACATCAACTTAAGAGTATAAAGGCTGAAGCCTTTTACACTATTAAAAGACCAAAATGTCCTCCAACTTTTATACCTGTTACATCCGTATATCTTCAGTTATTCAATAATAATTTCAAAAGTGTGACTGTATGCATACACATTCAAATATCTCTTTTACCGGCCAAATTCCAGATTCAAAGTGCTTTAAGGTGTTATTTTGAAATTCAAATTTATATACACGACTTTCAAGAATTCAAACTAAAGATTATATACGCACTCTCCTACTGCTTCTTCTTATAATTGGTTTTCTTATGCTTTCAATCTTCCTAATACTCTTTTTTCATTAGTTTCGTATTGAATACTAACTTTACATTTACTAATAATTGTTTTTTGTTTGTTGCAGTTTAAAATTTGCTGAAAAGTTGTTTGATCGTTTGCCTGAAAGAAAAGTTAACAAATTTCACGATTTGTAGGTGATCTCTAATCAAAATTATTTTTAATGGTTAAATTTTGGGGATGTTTGTGCAATCTTCTTTCTATATTTGTATATACATGATTATATAAGCACTCTCCTACTGTTTCTTAATTCGTTATAATTGGTTTTCATATGCTTTCAGTCCTCCTAATAAGTTCATTAGTTTCTTCTTTACTGCAGTTTAAACTTTGATGAGAAGTTTTTGATGATTTGCCTGAAAGAAAAGTTTAACAAATTTCACAATTTGTAGGTATATCTCTTACCAAAATTATTTTTAATGGTTAAATTTGGGGATGTTTGTGCAAGCTTCTCTCAATATTTGGTATTTAAACTAAAAATAATTTGCGTGATAGGTTTGGTGATGAGTAAAGCTTCAAGAGATTTCTGTTTAATTGCTTTTGGTTATATTTCAATGTCCGAAATCAGATGTTGATACATAGGGTATTTTGATTGTTGTTAGTAAAATATGGTTTTATTTTTACTAGAATAGTATATCCTTTTATTTTTCTCATGTTTTAATTTATTGATTTGTGTGAGATACTTTTATAGTCATTGAAAGCGAGGTCTGAATACTGTGTGTTGATATTGAAAGGGAATTCTATATTGCGAGAAACAAAAATGGCCACTTCGTACAAGTTTAGCATTATCAATGTGTTTGTGTTAAAAGAAACAAGATAATAGGTTCAATAGGTTAGAGCCTTTCATAGATCATAGAATTTATTTAAAATCAAATGTCATTTAACTACTTGACTAATACTACCTTTTATAATTATACATATACATATGTGGCTGTGTACGGGTAATAGCCAAGCAAACATATACTTAGATTTTATATTAGTCAAGTGTCCTACTTTTATCTGTTCTGTAAGATTTTATGCTTATACTTAGATTGTTGTTTGTGTAGTTTCAAGAAAATGAACAAGTAAATTGACAAACACATCCATCAGTAAAGAGAATCGACAAAGTCCGAGAACAAGATACCAATGTTTGTTCGTCATTAAATATAGGCTTCTTCTATTTCATTTGTCATTTTACACAAGTTATTTGTTAATGTAGTTTATTCTTTTTCTTTTATTTTTACTTAATTTTATATGAACATGTAAATGATCCATCTTAGCATATTTGTTCTATGATATTCAGAGGGTAAATCAGAAAAATTAACTACTCCGTCGTATTTCAAGACATTAAGAAGTGATGTTTTCTCTCAAACAATCGAAATAGTTTATGTTCATATCTAAGACAACATGTTCATATCTGTATACAATCCCTAGCTTCCGTTCTGCACTTCAGCCTTCTTAACTACAGTATTTTATGTTTCTCCTTAAAGTTTAGTAATTCCCCCTTTGAAACTGTTGTCGATGGATAAATCAGGTAAGTCATAATCTCATAATGCACAACTACTGCAGAGTGTTTCTATTAATCTTTATTTTTTATGCTGATGAAGGTCGGAAGAGACTGCGACCATTATCTCATTCTTCTGCTAAAAAAAGGTTATTACTTAGACACTTGATATCTTTTATTATAGCATTTGTTATTAAATAATGTGTATGGTTTAATGTATGTTGTTGTAGGTGGAAAAAAAGATCATCTAATTCGATCCAGACTTCTCTTAGTAATCAAAAGAATGTCCGTCATTCCACTTTGTCTGAGAACAAATATCCCAATAAAAGATGTTCATCAGATTTGTATGTTTCTCACCGATGCTCATTGTACATTGTTTGATTTTGTTGTTTTATTATTTTGTTTAAAACTTGACTCAGGCATTTCCACAGATAAGAACGAAACGAGGAAACATATCCCATCGAATAGTCATGGAAAAGGTTTTCAAATGTAAAATTTTTCTTGATTCTATATTTCTGTCTGTTCTTCATATTTGAACTTCATTCCTTACGGTTCTTAGATTGTACTCCTTCACAAAGGTTTTTGTCCAGCGCAGACTTATTTTGATGTGATTATGTGATATATGCTTATGTTATTTATCCTTATTACAATATAATTTAGTCGTTTCTCCGCCTAATAGTTATTTGATCATTTTGATTATCGCATATTATAAAATTGAGGCTCTAATTACAGCAAAAGCATTCATAGTTGTTGAATTTGTGCAAGAAACAGTTACATGCCAAAATCCTTTACATGATATGGCATATATGGTCTTTTCCTACTTGGGTAATTGGTATATATGGTCTGCTGCTAGCATTTTCAACAATAATCAATTAGTGTTTATGTTATATGGAAGGTATTGTAGATTCTTTTAGGCCACAAAGCAAGCCATTGATCATTATCGTGATTTATTAAGTAAGGTGTTGTCAATTTATGCTGATCATTTTGGATTTAGTTTTAGGAACTAATTAATGAATTTAATGTTTATGGTGTTTCTTGGCACTACGTTGAATCTGAACTGGACTGAATTTCTTAGGGTGTGGGTGTTAACTTAATGGGTGGATGGGTAGATTTTGCTCAAAGAAATGAAGTAAAGATATTGTTCCAACTGAAGAATTGACATATGGGAATGATAACCATACCCTTTTCCGAGGTGGTTTCACAGACTCAAGGATTGTCTGTTCAAAGAAATAATGATTCAGCGTTGCCCTCTACTCGAGAAAGCTTTCATAAGCAATTAAGAGAGCCCTTTTTCTTTTCCTAATGTAAATGATATATCCTATATAATGAATGCAGATGATAACAATGACGGAATACCTCGATTCTCTAGGGCATTATCAAGCAGTTCTAACTCAACAAAATCTAAGCAGCTTACCAGTACTAAGGTAAGGACAATAGGTCTGACAGTGATTATCATTTGTTGTTCTATTTCTTCCCGTCGTGCTCTTTTTATTTGCCCTTAAAACTCTTGCAGGTTGTTGTACAATAGGTTGTTTGTCCTTATAACAGTTAAACAATTTTTTCATAAGTGTTTCGAACTGAAAGATGCTTGCAATATATTTTTAGAGAAATATGTGAATGGCAGAAAAAGCAATTAAAAGCATAGCTTTAGAAATCAGAGATGATATCAGTGAGGTCAGTGAACCCTGTGTCAGATTTAAAATGTTTTCCTTTCTGAGCTCTTCTTCATTTTTAATGTTGCAAAATAGCAGTTAAATTTACTATATGTGTATGACAGGTTTCTGAAGTATGTGGAATTCAAGGTAGAGCAGTAACTGCTGGGCTGGGGAAGGCCATAGAAGTTTTAGATACACTTGGTAACAACATGACAAATTTGCACCTCAAACAGTAATTTCTTATCTGGTGTGGCTACAAAGGAAAGAGAGAGTTCCATTTTATCTTTTGAAGTTGCAAACGCAGTTGTGAAGTGTACCAAAATTATGCAATCACTTTCAGAGGAAAGCATTAGACATCTTAAAGAGGTGGTACTTCCTGCGGAAGGAGTGCAGTGGCTAATATCAAAAGATATGGAAGAGTTGCTGAGCATTGCTGCATCTGACAAGAGGTAAATGCAGAGAGCAGTATTCTAATTTAGCAAAGAAAGAACAAGAAGAAAAAGGAGCATTGTTTTAATCAATTTCATTGTACATACACATACGTAATGATATACACATGTGCATATATATTAGGTACATTTGATCTGATTTAGATTTTGGTTGTAGGTTTTCGGATAAATGTTTGCAATTGTAGGATAGTGATTATAAAGCATTGTGATTGAAACAGAGATGAACTGAAAACTTTTTCGAAAGAAGTGGTCCGTTTTGGAAATCATTACAAGGATCCTTAGTGGCATAACTTGGACCGCTATTTTGAAAAGTAAATAGTTACTTATATGTTTGTCATTCACTTGATTTCACACTGTGACAACATCAAGAAGTGTTAGGTCGGGTTCAGAACTTACACCTCAAAAACACTTGAAAGAAGAAGCAGAGACCGTGATGCGGCGAATCTGGACTTCAGTTTAGTACACAGCCGTGAGTATATTTGGTGTCTATAATGCATTTTGTTCATTTTATTTCTAATAAAGAATTTGGGTAATTATCATAGCAACTGAGGGAGCAGACACTTTAAGGACATCGAAAAATAGGCCAACCCTGCAAGTGTTGGAGTATGCTTCGAATAGGGGGAGTATTAGATCCTTGGGATCATTCAGATGTTCACGTAGATCTTAGTTTCTTAAAATGTTATAGTTTATTCTCAAATTGGATATTAAGTTGTTGACGTGAAAATAAAAATAAATAAGATGGTAGCCATCTTAGTATCTCAGCGATGGTATATATGAATTTTATACTGGTATCAACTTTAATCATTGTGTCATTTGTGTTGACGATATTCTCCCTTTACTTTATATGTTTTTTTTTTGCACCATTAAATTAGAAGAAATATCATAAAACCTTTCCCTCATGTACAATTTAGTATATAAATGTATACGATTATATGTTGCTCCAATAACCCGATAATATTGCTTGTGTTTATTTTAATTTGTTTTTCTAAATGTAGGCTTTTGGGTACCTCTGGATCTGGACATGGGATTGGGCTTCAGTAGCATGCTATGGAACATCTGCCTAATTTTTATAAGGGTAAAATTCTGCGCATGATTTCCCAGACATATGATGATATTTGGAAAGCTTAGAGGGGTTGAAAAGAGTAGCCTTCTCTGTTTGTAACTAGTCTTGAGTGACAACTCATGTAGCTCGGTATATGACAGCAGTTTCTTCTCTTTTCAGTTTAGTGCAAGTACCAATGACCAAGGTACTTAATCTGCTAGATGTACATGTTCTATAAATTTTTCATTGGAATTTGAACCTTTGTTTCCATTTCCTAGATTTCTCCGGAGAAAGGATTAGATCTTAGGTTGTCAGGCTCAGCAATGACTGGGAATCTAGCAACAACTTTGTCACCCTCAGTGTTGCTTATGGATTGGAGATGTATGGACTTCTATGTTCCTTTTGTATGATAAGATCTGTGTGCATGCTTTCATAATATATAAATATATATAAGGGAATTATGACCTCGAGGAAAATGTTTTGAGCTGTCACCTGCAATTTCAGGTGAGAAGGCCCGCGATAAGCCATATGAAGTTGAGATTACTATACCAATAGATAATTATGAACCTATACAGTTCACTCTTACAAAAATGTGCGGGAAGTTTCATGCAGCTTTACACTTTCTCCCACATGCACTTCTATAGCCTTTTGGTCAGTGGGAGAGAACAGGTAGTAGTTTGGCCATAATCGAAATGGTATAATAATCGAAATCATAAATAGTACAAATTTCACATTTTTAAAGTTCTTTATATCCATGTAAAATTAATTACTCTCCATCCTACCCATTCGATTACCTTCCACAAAAAGTGTCCGCTATGCATTTTAAAATATAGATATAAAGTATAGTTCCGTAATTTAGTTTTACGATTTTATATTTTTAAATAATAATTGAATATTTAAGTTTTTATTTAAATTTAAAAAAAACAAATTATGAAACTATATCTTATATGCGTGTGTGTTATACATTCTTTTCAAAATAAAATTTTAAAGAAATGGATAGAAAGAAAGAGTACATTTCCCAAAAAGTAATAACCACTAATATTGACAAACAAACAATAAAACAACTTCAACTCAGAATGATCATATATATTGCATTAGTTAATCTATTTTTTTTATAGTAAAATTTCTTCTTCTTTTTTTGGCTAAAGCAAGATTCCCTTTTGTTTGTTCAAAATTAGTTTTTATTTTATATACCATCATGTTTATAAATTATTTATCTAATTATTTGCAAAAACTACTTTCATTGAACCGATAACAAAAATATTCAACAAAAAAATCACTTTTTAAAAATTAATTTAAAAATAAACAATAAAATTAATCGGACCTGCTTCACCGTGCGAAGCAGGCAAAAAATCTTAATTGTTATATTTTGTGGACTTTGAAGGGACTAGAGTACAAGGGTCCAAAGCCACGACCACATTGCGCAAAATAGAAATTCAGACACGGTTTAGTCCCTACAGATCGCTAAACATGGCAAGAACAAGAATATCAACGCAGTTGTTCCAAAAGGCCAAAACTACCCTAAGCAGCCAAAAAGTAAATACTCTGGTAAAAATTAAATGTAGAGCCAAAAAGTAAAGACTTAAGCAGACCATCTATTTTACACTAGAGAACATGGGGCAAGTTTACATCATCATCAGCACATACCAACTAAAAATGAGGGGGGTAAAAAGTTGTTGCATCAACATTTAAAAGAAAAAACATCATCCTAGGTGAGAACATTGAGGGAACTCTGTCAGCTCGGAATAGTGACCAACACCAACCACATTAGCTCTCTACATCACAAGCGTCTTTTGTGCTCAGCTAACACAATTCATATCTGCAGTCGCTTTTCAAAAAACTTCATGGAACTTACAGCCTCATGGAAAAACTTGTGGGAGGGAAGCATAAGAGAAGAGGGCCTTCTTTGAGGGTCCCTTTCGTGGCAGGAGCAAACCAAGTTGACGAAGTCTTTAGAGAATTCTTGTTTATCTTCCTGATAACTTGTGGCAAACAATAGTTTTGAGATAAATTTTAAACAACGACCAAGGAAGTATCCTACAGTTTTCATAGTGATCGTCGCCCTGTTTCGGTTTGTGAACTCTTCCCTAAGATCGTTCCACAGGGGTGGCATGTGGTGATTTCTTGAAACGGTGTCTGCGATGAAAAGAAGTTCTTCTCTGGTATCAACTTCTATATTCCCATACGCCATTTCCAGCGCAGCAAGACCAAACAACCAAACATCAGAAGCAAATA
>PHNY01293600.1:19545-31077 GCA_003724115.2 Anethum foeniculum | reverse complement strand
TTTAATAATACTAATAATTTAATTACACACTCGAAATAATATAGTTCAAATATGGATTGCTTGTTTGATAATTTTTGACGTAATAATCAAACATAAAATTTAATAATAAACCACATATCATTTCTAATGAATGTCAAAACTTTACAAAAAAAAATAAAATAATAAAAAATTGAGAAAGTCAAACTCGGGTTTGAACTCGAGTACTCGAAATCAAACCGAGTTTTGACCGATTCTTTATAAAATCGTTTTTGAATCCGAGTACTCGGAACTCGATCCGAGGGGTTAAAAATGAGTACTCGGAACTCCGCGATTTTTAGAACACCGGTCAAACCTTGTTGTAGCTTGGATGGACTTAGTTATCTGTTTAGACTTCACTGCACAGCACCAGCTTCATGGTTCAGGTCGAGAAAAGCTCATGGTACAGGTCGAATACTTTTCTGAAATGGGCGGAGACTAGCAGAGTTCACTCGATATTTACTTAACATTGTGCCTCTTCTCTTCTTTCACATAATTAGGAACAATAATTTCAAGCACACCATTCTTCATCACAGCTTTGTTTAATCGACCTTGTACAATTCACAGTTAGATCAATTCCTCTCGATCTTCTAAGCCTTTGATTATCAGTGTGTCCTGCTCAGCCGATATCTTCATATTCTCCTTTTTAATTCCAAGCATGTCATCCGAGCATTAGTATTTAAGCGATAGGAGTTGGACAGACATTAGCATTCAAAAGATTGCAAGAGTGATGATGATCTTCTGAGTGCTAGGGAAGAAGCCGTTGGTACTTTATTAAGAGTAAAGACTAGCTATGAAGATCGATAATTATGCATGTACTTGAGATTCTTGTGCTATGTGAATAATAGTGTATTAGTGTGCAAGAAATGATACAATTTACAGGGGATGAAATGAAGATAAACAGAGAGTTGTAGGAGGTTCTACATGTCAGAGTAATGATAGAGTCTTGCAGAATATACTTAGTTGGATATATTAAACATTTTTCATATAATACAGCTACAAATTGCATACAAGATTTATACTTTTACATTACCGAATGCTTGAATATTAGAAAAAAAAAACAATTCTGCAGATGTGTAGTAATTCAGACATCCATGGCAAACGAAATTTTTTTAATATTTGAAGTATTCCCTTATTTAGTTTAACAGAATGCCATCAGAATTCAAACATCAACCCATGTTAACAATACAATACTTGAGCAATATTTTGCAAGGTGCCACCAGGCACCAGCTACTAGTCACTGAACCTGGCTCAAACCTGAACATATTCTTCTAAAGCTGTTTGAGAGATTAAAAATACATCTATCACCGACTCTTTTCTGTTCTACATTAACAAGTTTATGGTTTGTAAAACAATCAGACTCTGAAATTCAGAATGTACTTGATGAATACCATACACATGGTTATGTTCTCTTCATCAGGTAGCCCACAAGTATACTGATCAAACCTACAATGGCCACAGACTTGACAGAGACGCCACTTTGACTTCTGATTCCAGGACTGCGGATAAGTAACTCCTACACCAATGCAATTACAGAGGGTTACATTTGATATATCAATGTAACGACATCAGTATATGTCCAATGTTACAATAAACCATCTTCAACGAGTGTTTAATATATCAATTCGATCTACACCCCTCAAAGAACTGTTACATTTTATCTGCAAGGCTTACCCTAACGGATACCCCTCTTCTCTTGGTAATAAGAGGTCTGGATTCGAACCCCACTAGGAGCACGTGGAGGCAGGATGCTACTGTATTATAATTTGTGCCTCACAAAATATTACAGTTACTAAAAATCCCTATATGTTTATCTTAAGATGCTTTACCCGAAAGATGTTTGGTTCATTAGCCGTCCCCAATAGTAAGGGCAATTAAATAAGTGATGTCTTGTTAATTTATTTCATCTTTAGGCTCTGGACTAACATGAATCAAGGTTTTCGTCAAAAATCTGCACAGTAAGAATCTATCCAGCAAAAAATATCTCTTGTGCAATGTTAAAATTGAATGGTAGGAGAAACTTCAGGGAGAACAAAATGTATGCAAAAATTAGATCATACAATAGTTAGAGAATCATTACTCTTACCAGCTCCTGGCGAAGCTTGTTACCCTCTTCAATTGCAGCCATTCTTTCCTCATTCAACTTCAACATAAGAGCTTGTACCTAAAATTTATATCAAAGGTAACTGTAAGATTTAACTGCACAAGACATTGCAACATATATATAACTGAATCTGTAAATTTAGTCGCAACTCGGGTTTCGACTTATGATGATGCAGGACAAGTGATTGAAACAACGAATTGTGAAATAAAACAATAAAAGGGATAGATGTGGTTGGAATAAAACATCAGCTATCAAGTAAAGCATCTAAACACACTATATATAGATTAGCACACCCTACAAATTCATTTCAAAGGTAATAGGCACTACTATACATTATTAATATTCAAGTTAAACTGTAACAGAAGGTCTGAAACTAAAGACCTTCAAAACAAGCAAGATAACTTAACACTCTATTTACACACGAAAAGTTTCCATGCTAAATGAAATCTTCACTTTCTTCAGAAAATTGTCTCCAGTAGAGGTCCAAGAATTGAGATTATTACATATGAAACGTGCATAAGTTAAAATTGGAGCGTTCATCTAGACACCTTAACAGAGTTATGGTACCTTAAATGAACCTAGGAAGTCCTATCTGAGGGAAAGTAATTACGACGTGGGAGAAGAACTTATTTACCTCTGAAGATTTCTCATGAGATTCAACAAAAGATCTCTGTGATCCCTACACAAGAAAATTAAAAAAAAAAATCAATAGACAATGAGCAGGAAGACAAAGTGAGAAGGAGAAAACAAGGCCCACCTCAGAACTGTTTCTACTCCCAAAATCCAAGTGTGAAGCCCTTGGTGAATATCCTTCTTCCGATCCCTCTGTCACAGATGACGGTGGATGGGAAGGAGAAACATATAGCACTCTCAATTTGCATTCCTCGACAACATGCCCAGCCTCCTTTGAGAACTATAAACACAAGACACGACCTTTACTACCGACATACAACCATATTGGAGTGTGGGGTTGGGTATAAGTTGCATACAATTTTGCATTCTTACTACAAGTGTGTCCTGAACTATACTCAGGTCGTAAACATACCATTTCAGGTGTAATCTCTTTTTCAACTGCTCCTGCGCTTGCAACAACACTTTGAAGGAGAAATTTGTCCTTGCAGTGCATGTCAGGAGGAGCCTCCTTTTGTGCTTGCATTGTAACTGTAAAATGGCACTAAAGATTTTATAAAATACAAATTGATAACTTAACATGACAATTATCTGCTGCCTGGGATTAGACTTATAAACTTAGTGAAGAAACAGCAGCATTCAAGGTAGCTCTAATTAGGCGCAAAATGCTTGTGTTAAGACCATTCTTATTAGCTGATTTACCTATAGCATTACAGGCCTGAAGATCAGATCATTCTGCCTACTTCTACTTCACCTTATGCATGGTTTAAATCAAAAGTGCAAGCATACATTAATTTCCTCCAAATTTACGCAAAAAAACTTTAAACATTCAACAAAATTACCAAGCTATTTCAGAACCAAACATACACAAAAATGGAAAATGTCATCAACAAGAATTCTGCAATAAGCACCTGTAACATCACATGTTGATCCAGGCAAAACAACACCGGTATTGGGACGTACACAGTACTTTTTCGGATTCGTAGTCTTTACCTGAATACAGAACATATAAATTTTTAACAGCTCGGTAAAATCGCCCCTAAGACATAAATCACATGCAAATAGTACGCAGCATTATTCTTGCATCACAAAATTAATATTTTGAGACCCCTAACATTATTCTTACACCGTAAAATCAATATTCTGAAACCGCTAACATTATTCTCGCATCACGAAACAATATACATTTCGCGTTTTAACGTTTCTTACCTTAAACGCAACATGCTTATCTGTCTTATTTAACAACGTAAGCGAAGAAGAGATTTGCTTCCTGAGCTCGACTGGAAAAAAAATTCAGAATTAAATATAAACAACATAATTATTAAATAAAAATATATATCTATGCATTATGTAAATGCATGTAAAATCAAATCGGAGGGACTTACATGCGAATTTGAGCTCTCGGGGTTCGATGTTAAGAAGTTCTCCGGTGCTCATTTTCCGATACCTGAATTGATCGGCCGGGAAATCAAATTATGAAGATGGAATAAGTTGAAATTTATTTAGATAAATTTTATTTTATTTGTGGCTGATCCGGGAATGTTTTCTAAAAATATAAATATTTTACAACATCTCTATTTTTATTTTTAGTGCTCCGAACTTTTTTTTTCGAGTGGTATATTTTATTCCTTACAGAGATTTCATGCTACTTTTGTGTATGAGGAAAATATGTTGTTATTATTGATTTAATATACTCAAAAAGTTTATGATACATTCAATATGAAATGTGAATATTATATCTAAATTTTCCATAAATCTTTTGTCCATAATATTAATAATTTTCGTAATATCTGACAAAAGTATGTTTTTGAAAAGAATGGCATAATTATTTTTGCGGAAATTTCCCATATAATCTAACAAAGATACTAGTATTAAAATTTTACAACAATCTAATTTATAATAGTGTTTTATAGGGCTGTCAATGGATCGGATTTGGATCGGATCAGCCTTGATTCATATCCTGATCCATTTAATTTTACCGGATTCGGATTCGGATCGGATTTTAGTCAAATTTTTCGCAGCCCGATCCATATCCGGGTCCGCTGGATCACGGATTTCGGATCGGAGCTCCGATCCGTTTATATTTATACTTTTTTTACTTTTGTTTACCACTATCCTCCGATCCGTTTATATTTATATTTTTTACTTTTGTTTACCGCTGTCTTTGATATTTAATTTCAGAAAAGATAATTAGATATATTTATTCTTATCAAGACACTTTAGAATTGACATTATTTATTGATCATTATAAAAATGTGCATTAATGTCAACGAGCACAAAATATCAAATGCATTCAATACTAAACACGTCTAAGAAAAATAATCATGAAAAGATATGCAAGTCGCCTTTCAATTTTATTCCCATTAACTTTTATCTCATGTATTATTCTATATAGTATATTTATTCAAAATATTAAGAATTTTGTGATTATATAAATAAATATATATATATATATATATATATATATATATATATATTAATCAGATCGAATTATTAACGGATCGGATCGTATCAAATCTATATCCTATACTTGTTGGATCGGATTTTTTTCAGATCAGATTTATTTTCAAGTGATCCATATCCGCTCCATTAGCCTTCGTATGGGATCAGATCGGATATCCGATCCATTGACATCCCTAGTGTGTTACATCCTCAGTTCTATTTAGCTTTTTTTTTTTGAAAATTTTACGTATATTAAAATTTTTAAATATAATGTTTAATTTCCCTTTCATACTCATAATCAATGTATTAATTATATGCTCAATATTGTAAATGACAAAGAAATGGGAATATCAGTGAAAAATGATCACAAATTTGCGTTGGATATAGAGGTGGACAACTAATTTGGACATATTTTTTAAAAAAAAAAAAAAAAAAAGACAACCAAGTAGGAATAACATTTGTATGATTAGCAAATGCAAGAATGTTCCAATGTTGGTATAATGTATGGACAAGTTTCCAATCCTCTTCTTAGCTTCAATTGCAGTTTCCTTTTCTAGTAATGAACAACACCAGTCCATAAGGAGCACAACCAACTAGTATTCTAATGTGAGAGCCATCCTTGAAGATTTTAATCAGATAAAAAGAAACATCATCATTGCAGACCAGGAGACTGGTTGATCTTAAACTTTCAGTTGTTCTTGCCAAGTAGCTCTTCCATATGCTGGCCAAGTCCTTCTAAGACCTGCAACGAAATTCGAGTTTCTATTTCTCTTTTCTTTTCTCAATCAACTACAAATTTAGCTACTTTTACTCACCATTTTGGTTCCCTCAATCGATGATTCCAGCATCTGGATTTGCTGTCACCCGAAAAACAAATATCAATATAATGAACTTAACTGGTTTTGATATTATGCGGAGATTTTGGCAATAAGAGGTGCCATCTGCTCACCTTTTTGGCATCTCTGAGTGCAGCTTCTAATGCTTGAAGTTTAAGAAGTAACTGCTTATCAATAACATTAACGCCCTCCAAATTTGAGTTTTCTGCTGGGCTTACGTCGTATACATCTTTAATATTAATATTATTCTGCATTGAGTGAAACCAGAAGGCTTAAGAAGTACCATTTGTGAATTGTGACTAACTGTGACATGCATATATGCCCTATGGCTGTTAGCAAAATAAAATGGCATTTGCAATGCACTTTTCTCAAGAAAGTCAGAAGCGGTTTTTTAGTTTAGAATTTTTGTTTCCAATTACTAAATATACTCTGAAAGTGCATCAAAGGTTCAAAACCTTAATCACATTCTATTAAAATGATCATTACAACTTATGACTATGTTGATTGCAAGACGTTATGCTTTAAGCATGCTACTATCAGTATGGTTTCACCTTAATCCCATCATTGAAATGATATTTGTTCGATGCAGAATCTTAAGAAAACGAAGGGACTGTCTGTCTACTGCTCTCAGCCTAACAAAACAGAACATACTTGTGGTTTTTTGCAGTAGTATAATGGATTTAAAGCCTTTGCTGCGGCTTTTGGAACTGGGGAGAAAAGCCCCTGTTATGACAATTATTGTATCATCCATCACTTTCACTGACATCTTTCCCTACAAAACTTGTTAACTCTAAACTATGATGATCTGAAAGTAATCTTGTTAAGTCTGTCTCTTACCATATCAGAATGTATTTTCTCATTGGTAGTTGCAGCACTACTTTCTCCATTATGTATACTTTCTTTCGTATCGATCATTTCCTGAAATAAAAAAAAAAAAAAAAAAGAAGAAAAGAAATCTACTTTTATTGAATCATTTTAGGCTGCAAATACACCTTGTGTGAAGTTCACTTGTGCTACATATTCTTTGTCAAGTACAGAAGATTCACTAAGATTTTAAAAAGATCACCTGAAGCAATCTCATGATGTCTGGATCATTCCAAGGTCCTTTGTCACTAAAATGGCATCCCCCATATTCACTACATGTGCAGTTTCCACCCAAAAAGGCTGGCAAATTACTGAGGAATTGATTCATGATCAGTGGTCACACAACAAGAACTGGTAATAGTAATGATCATAATTATACATCACCAAATCAGAAATATCAATTCCATTATATACCCAGGACATATACACATATTAATCTGTGGCATAAACAAGTTATACAGTAGAAGTGACCTTGGATCAATAACTTCAAGCAGCTTACTCGTGTAGTTGCTCCCAAGTACCTGCACTTGTTATAAAAACCTCAGGATTACTAGTCAAAATTTGAGTATATGCACAATACTGTAACAATAGTGGAAGTTTTGTTTATGATGTGGAGTATGTTTACTTGTATCTTTGCTAGTGTCCGGGCATCAAGGAAAGCTCTGAGCACTTTCCAAAGGGCTCTAAATCCAGATCCAGCATTCACAACAAAGACTTGATGCAGAGTCTACAAATACATAAATGGGTAATAGATATAATAAATTGTAACAGAGGAATAAACACCAAGCTAAAGAGCGCATAAGCCATTATAACTCATTGCTGCCTAGGTATGAGTATAATGGTCAATAAACTTCGACGCAGATCAGTGAGAAAATATACTGTAGAACAGAAGCGCTCGTATGTTCAATGTTCTGAATTCTAGTGAATAAGCAGGCTAAAGATTCAATTATCATTTATAACAAAATATAATATCTCGTGACAAGTGCCGAGCAGCAATATCGCTTTCCAGTTCCTGTTTATCCAAACAATAATAGTCATTACCATTTATCATATACTGACAAGATTCAAGGCAGTTCATATACCAAAGCCAACTATTTATCAGAACCTCTGCATAGTTTCTTTCATGACAATTTATCATGGTGTAAATTTTCACATCTTCATGTTACAAGAAAGAAAAGCAGAAGACAGTAACTAAAAAAATACCCGTGTTTCACATACCCCAGGATAATAATTGCTATCGATTTTTTGAAGTTCCATGAAGAGATTTCTTGCAGGTTTCGTGAAGTTGGACATTCCCTATACATGTGAAGTTAGATTATATTAGAGTTGAGGGATCCTTCTATGCAAACAAGTACATATATACAAGATTAATGTTTTCAGGTCTTCACTTGACCTATCATGTATGATTCTGCTAAAGTACTTGAAAGACAATATATGTTTACCACGCCTTTGACATCTAAAATAGTTGTAGACGAAGCTATATGCCTCTTTGCTGCAATGGAACATGAGGGGAACCTCCAACTCAATGTCTTCTCTTGTTCACTTACGTGATACTTCAAGAATCTTTCAATTGTAGTTATTTGCAGGAGGGCGTTAAGATCTACTAATCCCGTCTGTTCTATATATACAGGCCTACCACATCTATCAACTCCATGATATCCATGAGGATAGCATATCTTTAACTCCCTGTACTCTTCAAATTTAAATTCCTGAAAAGATTTTGGGTGATAAAAACATCGGTTAAAATGCTCAAAGAAAACTTAAATATAAGATATATTCACCTTGCAAATTGCATCAACATCATATTCCCTCCTCCATTTGAGATAATTTAGAAATGCTTCTTTTGCTTTTATCAGATCAAAATCCTTCATACGTAAAAATCTGAATATGTTAAAGAATACTTTCAGAATGCATTGTCATCTAGACTACATAATTCTAACCCAATTTTCTGCATTTCAGATAAACAAACCGTGTCATGGTTTAGAACTTATCAAGAACATACCTTAAGAGAATGTGATAATCATTGTGCTTTTGTAGAACCACCCCGTCAAGAGAAAGCATTTTGCGCAAAGATTCAACTAAGACTTCCTCTTTCGAATCATGGGGTGCTTCAAAACCATGTAGCACGCTTTGGCTCTTTACTGTTCCCTTCATCATTCTATGAAACTTCAACGAATAAAATTTTATCACCTTATATATGGTAACCCAGGACAACCTCCTACACTTTTCTTGAGAGTTGAATGGCCTACTAGTCCGAGTAGGAGAGCAAATAAACCTGCTTGATTCTTTACCACTCTTGCCCTTCAACCTGAAAAACTGCCTGATCTTTTCCATCCAGCATCTTTGGGTTTATGCGTATATATGGTTAATTAAGTTACCAACCAGCATTTAGCTATATATAACAATCGTACCTAGTGCATAAGGCTCCAACAAGAACCGAGTCTAGAAATGTCCCAGCTGAAAAGAAGAAATGAACCCGGAATCAAAATATAAAAGGTAGCATCAGCTGTGAAGTCTAACATGATAGGATTTCCGAATTTAAATAAATATAAAAGTTAAAAATGTGAAACACCAACATATAGGGTGAATAGGAAGGTGAGGCAAAGAATTTAAGCACGAGATGCCATGCTTTATTTGATAACTTAGAAGGAATCTGGAATTTTAGTATATTTGAATGTGAAGAAACCGCCAGAAGTCAATTTACAATGGCATGTAACATGTTTCTTGCTATTTCCGATCCCAAGTTTTGAATTCAATTTTTGTTCCGTCACAGTTTCGTTATAATATGTACCCCGTCTGTAAGACATATAAGCTTAATTATTCAAAAAAAAAAAAAAACTCTTATCGACCCCTATTTATTGTTAAAAACAAATAAATTCACACTTCTACATTTTTGAACCATCAATTTCCCACAAAACTAATATATATTATCAGGTCAATAAACACTCTGCTTTATTATATGGAAATACCTTATAATGATCGAAATTAAAACTTAGCAACTCGATCTTCATATTCTTTGAGACAGCCGTAATAGATAGAGGGTCAATATAAAGACTTTTGACAGTAGGCTTCCAAAATTGAAGTGCTTTTGATATTTACTTCTTCATGACAAAAGGTGTAAACATACTAATCTTGCCCTGATTTACCAACAGATGAACTATGTGCTGTTAATCGCACCCATTTACGGTTTTACAAAGGTAACTTTGGCACAACAAAACGACCGAGCAAGAAAAAAAAAATTGCAATGGCATTCCAGAGGCAGCTAACCATGCTAAACTTTACAAAACGGCAGACAGCCAGAGTTCCCATTACTTCTACATCTTGACATTAATAACTGCTGCGTAAATAGAATCTTTTAAGTATTTTGGAGACAGGGAAGCTTCATCTTCTGTGTGCTTCCTGAGGTATGAGTAACTCCGCATAATCATCAACTTCAACCTGGTTTAAGTAGAGAGCTTAGTTTTCGGTCATTGGGATATCTATTGTATTCTGGATAAATATGACAAAGCAATCAATTGGGTACCTCATATATGTTGCTACGATAAGTGTACTCTACAAGCAAGTGCTTAGCCTTGCCTGGACAAGGATCACAAAAGCCCATGATACCAGATTTCTTTACACCCTCGTGAAGCTGTTGTGCACACATAAGAAGCACACGTTAATTAATATTTTCATTACTTAATAGTCAGAATACAAAAATCATCATTATATAAACTAAACACTAGCAAGCAGCAGCAACCAACAGTCATATATTTGCCAAATGTTTGTGGATATTTTGCGTTTGTAAAATATTATGACTGGTTATAAATATAACATATTTAGGGTTATAAATATTGAATCAACAAAAGTGGTCAAGTGATATATACCTTAAGTTGTCGAGAATCATTGACCAAAAAATTTAGAGGCAGCGTGACATTGAAAACTTGTGAAGCCAACTCATCTATCTGTTCTTCTGGCTGAAATCTTTTCTTCAAATATTTAGGATTTCCATAGATTGCTCCTGTAATCACCAATCCACCTGTTTCTACTTGTTGACTCCTTTTCCTATTGGCCACATTTTCAAGCAATCGCTGAGCTTTCTGGGCCACTGCTCTTTTGTCAGAAAGATTATTGTTGCTTTAAATTACACAAAATGAACCTGACACTCTTTTGTATCGTATTTAACTCTTTTTACACTTCAGAAAATTCAACCTTTGCTGCTTCATAATCACACATTATGTTGGAACTTAAAAGTATCACAGATACTTTGCATTTTAAAATGCTTGTTAAACATTCCTAAATGGTTATTAGTATATATCTGCGAAATCTCTTCTTAGAAGGTCATAAGGCTCATATTATACAATATATAGCTAAGGAGTTGTGTCGCTTAAAGAGTCATTTGTCATTATTAAATTAGCATGTAATTTAAATTATTAAATTAGCATCATTTGTCAGAAATGCATGCAAAATAAGAAGGCATTTGCAGTAAAGCGAGCAAGGAGTCATTGGCTGAACTACATGTTATGAACCAGATTGTTCCAACTTTTTATTCAAGTAACTTTTAGTTAATATAAGAGCATTAGAACATCAAAAGTTTTTTAGTGTGTACAGATTACAGAAGTCGTCTGGGCGAAATAATGAATTTTATTATAGAAGTTGTTA
>PHNY01293586.1:0-12797 GCA_003724115.2 Anethum foeniculum | reverse complement strand
TTAATTACATTTTATTATTTTTTAAATGATATATATTACTTAAACTAACATATGTATAAATATATGTGTAGGTGTGCGTATATATAGGCTATTAATTACAAAATAATTAGTATGTTTTAATGATGATTAGCTATTAATGAGTATTAAATATGAAATAAATAGGATAAGGGTTAAAATGTAATTTTACAGCTTGAAGGGCATATTTGTAATTTAACATTGAATAAATTGTCTCAACTAACCCCCTAGTTGCTTTATTATATATATAATAGAAGTGAAGTGATTCGATTAGAGATCTTAACTAATCAAGTGGCAATTACAAAAATTAAATTTCGGATTTAAACTTGTTTATTTATATTTTTCTTATTATATTTTTGTATCCAATACGTCTTTTTCATTATTTCACGATTCTTACAAAAAATTTCTTTTTTCATTGTTAATTTAGGAGAATTTTTTATAAAAATTGATCGTCATCGTCATTGGTCGTCATCTTTTTCAATAGAAAAACGGTCGTTGGTCGTCATCTTCTCCGATCGAGAAACGGTCATCGTTTGTTTTATCGTTTTCAATAGAATAACGATTATTGGATCGTCATTACTTCCGTTCAAGAAAAAAAATATTTGATCGTTAGTCGTCGTGTTTTTTTCTCTTTTTTTCTCAAACCACGAACTTTTATAGTGTTTTTTTCTCACACCCCCAAATTCGTGCAGGATCATTCAAACACGATAAATCTCTCGCAGTTTTAATTTTTCTCGTACTCGCGAACTCTTACGAAAATAATCTAGGCTGTTGATACCATGATAAATATGTTTTTAATATCATATTTAGTAGTTTAATATATAAATTACAAGACTTTGTCAATAAGTATAATATCTTTTAATAATGAAAACTAATCATATTTTTATATAATATTCTCATTATACTAATTTATTTTTGTTACTCACACTAGCTGCTATTTCACTTGATTCTTACATTATACTAATTTATTTTTGTTACTCACACTAGCTGCTATTTCACTTGATTCTTACATTATATGTTCCTAATTTTATACTACGAATGGTAACATCTAGCCATTAACTCTGTAAATTTACAAAAATTAACTACTTCATTAGTGGTTCCTATATTTCAACTTCGAAATGGTGGAAATGGTTGTTAAGGCAATAAATGGAAGCATGAAATAAATGGAAGCATGATGTATTATCTGGAGATTAGACATATGTTCGATCGCTGCAGATTGAAGTTTTCTCATAGGGTAGATCTTTCCTTTTGTCATGTTACAAGGCAAGCAAATATGGGTGGTGTGAGTCCCTGTTTCGCTAAATAGCCACAACGTGATTTTGTATCCTCCAAATTTGTTGTAGGATTTTGTATCCTCCAAATTTGTTGTAGGAAACGTTATCAGCGGATATTTCTTCTTAATGAAATTTTCATTTTCAAAGAAAAAAAAAACTTCTAAATTATTTGACGATTATAACTTAATAAGTTTGGTATGAAATATTTAACTATCATCATTTTTAATAATGATATCCAACTTCAATCAATTTTGTTAATTCTAATTATATTGCTGATTTTATATTATTTGTCATAAAGAATCAAATATGGTAAGAGATGGAGTTATAATAATTTTACAAATTGATAATTTTAGGAGGGAATATTGCAGGGAGTGACAACTCAAACTTTACATTTAGTAAATAAATAAAAGAAGATAAATAAAAGCGATAAATGACTTTAGTACTTTATTTCATATGTGGCTGTTTATCCGAAAACAAATGATATAAAGTTATTAATGTGAACTAAGCGGTTGCCTAATCCAACAAAGAAATTTTATTGCAAATTAGTATTAATTTTTTTTAATATTTTTATTTAATTATAAACATTCTTAAAAAATTAACAAATATTTTTATGTAAAAATTAATACTTTTTTTTATCATTTTCATTTTATATCTAAAAAGAGGAATAAACTGATTGAGTAATAAATTTATTAATGGAAATATAATGTCACTGATTGTGTTTATACATTGCATTAATAATCAAGCACAGAAACAACTCGAAGATAAAATTGAAGTAGAAATAAATAGAATACTAATATTAACAATTGATGTTTATTTTATACTATTTAAATGATATTAAAGACACATACAAATAAAAATATTTAATTTAAAATAAGTGTATTTAAACAATTGTGTGCATGTAGTACTGAAATATAGCAGGGCAAAAAAAGAAAAAAATATCCGTGCAATAAGGCTTCCATAACTGCCTTATCATATACCTATACGGATTAGGCATCTTAATACTCATAATACTTGTGTGATCTTATCTAAATAACTGATTTTATCCACATGCTGATACTATTTACACGTCTGTTTTATGAGTTCTAAACATAATAGAATTGAACATCACTAGAAATATATATTTTGTCAGTTCAATTTTTCCCAATCTAACTTAATTGTAAGCCATTGTCATGATGAAGTCAAGCTCATCAAGCTTTGCACTATGCAGCTTCCTAATCCAAGTTCTTCGAGGCCGGTGGTTCATGATGTTTGCATCAATCTTGATCATGGCTGCTGCAGGTTTAACCTATCTTTTCGGAGTCTACTCCAAAGAGATCAAGTCTACTCTTGGTTATGATCAGTCAACCCTAAACCTACTTGGTTTCTCCAAAGATCTTGGAGCCAATATAGGAGTTCTCTCCGGCATTCTCGATGAGTTTGCTCCGACGTGGATGGTTCTCTTGGTTGGTTCTGTCATGAATTTCGCAGGTTATTTTGTTATTTGGTTAGCAGTGACAAAAAGGATACCTAAACCTACCGTGTGGCAAATGTGTGTTTATATTTGTATCGGTGCAAATTCGCAGAATTTTGCTAATACCGGTTCACTTGTTACATGTGTCAAGAATTTTCCTGGTAGCCGAGGTCATATGTTAGGCTTGATGAAAGGTTATGTAGGGCTTAGCGGCGCTATTTTTACACAATTTTATTTAGCAATTTATGGGAATGATGCCAAGTCTTTGATTCTTTTGATTGCTTGGCTTCCGGCTTTGATTTCGATTCTGTTTATTTTTAGCATTAAACCCATGAAAATCTCTAGGCATCCTCGTGAGGGTAATGTGTTCTTTCAATATCTTTTTATATCTCTTGCCTTGGCTTTTTTGCTTATGGCACTAAATATTGCCGAAAAGAAAGTGAGTTTCTCTCATGCGGCATATGTAGGAAGTTCAGCTGCAGTATGTGTTTTACTCTTTTTGCCATTGCTTATAGCAATCAGGGAAGAATTCTTGACATGGAAGTTGAAGCAAAAACAGATAAGTAGTATCGATGGGGCAACTGTAATTATTGAAGAACCGCCCTTGCCTGTCTCGAAATCTGCAATTCCGTTGTCTTCACTAGAAGAAGCTTTGGAGAAATCGAGGGTTACGTGGTGGTATAGTATTTGCAACAAACCAAGCAGAGGAGAGGATTATTCTATTTCGCAAGCTTTACTAAGCTTTGACATGATTTTGCTCTTCTTAGCAACGTTTTGCGGACTAGGTAGCAGCCTAACAACATTGGATAATCTTGGTCAAATCGGTGAATCATTAAGCTATCCACCTCTTACAATTAGTACATTTGTTTCGCTGGCAAGTATTTGGAATTACTTTGGGAGAATTTTCTCAGGATTTGTCTCTGAAAAGCTACTTACAAAATGGAAAATTCCACGTCCATTAGCCATGACATTTTTCCTTGTAATTGCTGCCGTTGGAGACCTTATGATAGCTATCCCTTTTCCTGGCTCAGTTTACATAGCATCGTTGTTAATTGGTGCAGCTTTTGGAGCTCAACTGACGCTACTTTTCATAATCATTTCTGAGCTTTTCGGATTGAAGCATTATGCTGTTTTGTTCAATTGTGGACAGTTAGCAAGTCCCATTGGATCATATGTACTTAATGTACTACTTGTTGGTAGGCTTTACGACAATGAAGCAATAAGGCAGCTCGCTTTAAAGGGAATGACACGATCAATGGTAAATGATCTAACTTGTATTGGAAAGGAATGTTATCGTTTATCGTTCCTAATACTTGCTGGTGTTAATGCTTTTGGGGCTGTTGCATCATTTGTTCTGGTAATGAGAACTCGGAGTTTTTATAAATCCGATATTTATCAAAGATTCAAGGCTGAGTTTGAAGCAAATGAAAGATCTGGGATGGAAGTGCTCTCTCCGGAAGCTGAGAAACAAGCACATTTGGAAGGTTTAGAAAAAGAGTCACACTAGGGGTAACTAGTTACTTTGTTAGTGTTGATACTAGGATTTTTATTTTTTTTCCTTGTTTTGTTTTTTATGCAGGCCAATGTAAATGGGCCAAACCAAATCCAATGTTAATAATAATATTTGATGACCATTCTTATTGAAATGTAAAGCCCAGTGATGCGGGCTGTTCTTAGTGGGCCAGCTTATACACAAATATCCACCATGGGGATGAAATTGTGAATATGTGTTTTATGTATTTGTTATTAGCACTTTCTGATTTGTGATGGCACCAACAAATTACATCTATTTGCAAAATGGAAAAAAAAAAAATTCATTTGTTATTCTTACTTTAATTATATTTAAATTCTAGCTCGAAAGAAATAAAACTTATAATGCAACATCCAAAACTAGATGAAATTATATTTTTCCTTTATATTCTTTTTTCTATAATAGTAAATTAGTTTTTTTATCATATGCCAAACGCGAAAATTCATAAATTTGGACGGTGTAGCCATTTTAATTGGTGTAGTTTTTGTGCATGCCGGGGTTAAGAAAGAACCAATCAGAAGTCAAATCAAAATGACTTCGATAGTAAATTTTGGGACTACGCAAGTCACAGGACATGCATTGGAATTCCAAGTAAAAAACACTGTGTCAGTTGTGTGTGTGCAATTTTCTAGAACTTGAACATTTCATGGCTGTACTCAAAAAACTATAGGATGGAAAATTTGTTGATTGCTATCAAAATCTTTAATTATTAATTTATATCTTTTTATAACTAACCTATCATATAAATTTTTAAGGTTTTGTTTGATTCTTTTTGTTAAAAAAAAAACACCCATTGTGATCTTTTTCATCAAGTATTAATAGTATAAAACGATACTATCCATTTTAAATTAGTTTGAAAATTTTTAAGGAAACATATATTTGAAAAATTACCTCTAATTTTACTTTAAAAGTGGAAATAGACATTTAAAAAAAATAAAATTTATTTTGAAAATGAACATGGGTACAGAAAGAGTATTATAATGAATTATAATATAATTAAGATAATGAGAATATTAATATTTCGACTAAGTATTATTTAATTTAAAAACACATGATTTCCCCACGTGACAAATAAAATCGATTAAGTACGAGATTATTATAATTTGACTATATTTTTAGTTATACCTTTAATTTAGGAAAAAGAAAAATGGGATGATAATGTAACATCATTTTGTTTCTATTTATAGCAAATAATCTTATAATACTATTTTATTTATGCAAAAACTTCATTAAAAAATAAAATACACAATTCACGTAACAAAATATAAAAACTCAAAAATTAATAAGGTGATTTAATTTCAAACGAATTTTTAATAATAATAATAATAATAATAATAAATAAATAAATAAATAAAACATCACTACATCATAAATACACCTGAAATTGGGTTTGCTGCGTCTAATAAGTCTTACCACTCTACGACACTCCGGACAATTTGTTATTTAAAGTGTTCTGCAAAATGTTTGCTCGGGATCAGTTATTAGCACTTTGTGATTTCTAATGTATCAACAAATTACATCTGTTAGTAAAAAATAAAAGAAAACTTTATTTGTTGTTAATTACTCCATCTGTTTTATAATAACAATCATATTTTGATTTTGAGCATGCTTTAATACGATAGTTTTCATAAATTATTTTTAAATTTATTTTTCTAAAATAAAATTTAGTATTAAAATTTTTATTTAAAAAAAGTTTTTAAAAATAAATAAATAAAAATTTATTCTATCTATACTATAATATTATAAGCAGAATAGAGTAGTTAACACTTTCCTAAAAAAATACTATACTAGGTATAATTTGGTTGGTTAGTTAACACTTTCCTAAAAAAATACCTAAAACCTTTCTAAAAGGTAATGTAAAAATTAGTTATTAAAAATGTAAATTACCGGTAACATGAATTAACTATAGTTGAGTGTTTGTTTTGTAATGTGTCACTGCTTCATTTAAAAATAGTAATTTTAAATTTCCCATCCTTTCCTTATGATGAACCTGAGGCATCTTTTAATAATTTAAATAATGAATGTAGAAAAATCTATTGAGGACTCTAATACCCATTTTAATTTTAATAATTTAAATAATGAGTGTAGAAAAATCTATTGAGGACTCTAATACCCAGTTTAATTTTAAATACGTTAATTTTAATAAAACTACTAAACTCATGTTTCAATTAATTTTCAACATAGTTGAATAGCCTAATTATTTAAAAGAATTATTTTAATTAAAATAAACTTAAATTTTACTTGCACTTATATAAGTAACACATCTCTAAGATCTCTATACTCCCCAATTTTTTAAACCTGTTTCAATAACCTAATTATTCTAAAAATCTTTAAATTTATTCTAATTTAAACAAATCTCTACAAGTTATATTTTAAGAGTTCTAATTATTGTAAAAAATTAAAAACCTATTTTAAAACAGCTAATTTTTATAAATATTTACTCTAATAAAAACATATATTCTTATATTTAGTTTTTAATAAATTGGCTTAATAAAATAATAAAATCAAAGGTAACGGGATTTAGGCTAGTACATATTAAATCACGTGCTCAAAGTCAAAAGTGGATAGTTATTAACTTATTATGAAATGGAGAAGTACTTAATTATTGGTAAATCCTAGCTCAAAATAAATAAAAATTTATAGTGCAACATCCCATGCTAAATGAAATTATAATTTTTTTACTTAATATTCTTTTTCTATTAATAATAAATTTTGGACAACACAACTACACAAGTCACAGGACATGCATTGGAGTTCCAAGTCAAAAGCAGAGTTGTCAGTTGTGTGTGCAGTGTGCACTATCCTAGAACATAAAACTTGTTTTCTTTTCTTTTCTTCATTTGAGTACAGACATGAAATTTTTGCATCCTTAAATTTTTTGTACTCAACAAGTGTATCAGAAAGCATTTCATGTAAAGACTGAGATATACAAGGTGCATGTTGCAATGCTACCTTAAATTACTCATGAAATTACTATCTATAAATATAGATAAAGATAACTTAATATTCCACAGGGACCATTTTGACAATAAGCTTAGGAACAAGGCCTTCAATACAAAAATGGAGTCCAAAGGAAAAGAATTGATGACAGAGAAAGGCAAGAAGAAGCTAAATTACTCCAATGCCAGCTCCAATTTGCGGAAAAGAAAGAATTCTGATGGGGTTCTCAGGTTTTTGGACATTGCTGCAGATGTCGCTGATGGAGAGAGTGACCAGAATGGTATGCATGTAACAAATCATCTATATTATATATGTATCTACATTTGATCTCTTCTCTTTTGCATGTTACTGTTTATGGCTTCTGTATGTTTAGCTTTTATTGTCAAACCACTATTTAAGAGTATTGATCATATGTTTTCTTTTAACTGTAAATGAATTGGGGATAAAAAAATGGAAATGAAGTTGTGATGAATGCTTCATAAGTAATTCAATATTTAAAAAAAGCAGAGTACTTCTGGAATTGTTTTCTTGAAGTTCACTATGTACTTGCTAGAGAGAAATTGTTTTGAGGCATTTAAATATGTAAATTTAGCTTTATGTCCAATATTACCTTAAGATCTTGCTGTTTTTATTCTTTTTGAAATCTACATATATTACTTATGATTGAGTTAAAGACCAGAGGTTGCATGCATAGATGTCTCTTTGTTCAACAAAACACACCAAGAAAATGAAAGTTCTAATATCTTTTCCGTGGTCTTAATGATTTCTTCTTTTTTGTTGAAAACAGAATATTTGGAAGATGAAATTCTCAGTACTGCTATAGTAAAGCAAGAAACTGAAACAGCTATTGACCTTCCACTCATACAAAATGTGGAAGAACTTGAAAGACTGGTTTTAGAGCGTTACAAGCCTGGGTCTAGTCTTATTACATATGCTGAAGATGAAGCTGAAGAAATAATTGATCAGAACAGAGAAATTCTTTCTTTGGAAGATTCAAATGCATCTAAGGTTCCTATCATCTGGAAAGTCAAATGCACGGTACTGTGGCTAATTTTCCGATGCTTAACCCCTTATAGAAAAGATAAAAAGTATCACTTCACATATCTTTGGTATTTTTAATTGTTTCTTGATTATAATTGCATTGCAGGTTGGCCGTGAGAAGCATTCGACTATCTGCCTTATGCAAAAGTTCGTTGAGTTTCAGAATCTCGGAAAAATGCTACAAATTGTTTCTGCGTTTGCAGTTGAGCATGTAAAGGGTTCCCTTTACATTGAAGCTTACAAGCAATGTGATGTTTATGAGGTAATCTTCATGGACTCTGGGAGCAAATAGTACTATTTTCTATATCTTTCGTAAATAATCTTGTAAACTTATTGTACCTCCCTTCAATTTATAGGCATGTAATGGGATATGTAGTACGTATCCGCGAGGAATGGTTCCTGTTTCAGAAAAGGAACTTTCTCGTTTATTTAATGTTCATAGAAGCTCGAGTAATATTTCTACCGGCACTTGGATCCGTCTGAAGAAAGGGAAATACAAAGGAGACCTGGCTCAGGTTTTCCTTTCTCGTTCAATCTATTTGAGTTTGCCTCTAGTTACTTGCTTGTTTACCTATCTTTGCATATAAAAGTTTTATCTTTATATATATATATGCCATTTTTTGAAGGTGTAGTTAAAAAAATTTTATTGGTCTTATGTTGTTTCATGGCTATGTTCTAGGTCATAGCGGTGAATGGTTCAAGAAGAAAAGCTACGTTGAAACTGATCCCACGGATAGATCTTCAAGTTGTTGCCCAAAAAATTGTATGAGATCAGCTTCTCTCAACTATAGTTGCCTTATAACTGCACTCATCATGTCCTTATTTTTCTTTATGTAGTCTATTAATCATTTCTACATCAAGTCTAATTGAGTAAACACTCCTCTCTGTCCTAAAGATGAATCACAATGCTAATATAATGCACATCTGAATTATGAAAATTTGAAAACTTATTTTTTGATCAAAAATTTAGAAATTTGAGTAAACATGTTTGGTATTTACTGTGTGTGCAAATCACAATGAAAGTTACAGATATTGGTCTATCAAATTGTTCAGTGTTAGGTTGTTTGCAGGTGTATTTAATATGAAGACTATCTTAAATGTCAGGTTTTGAGATCTTCCTATTTAGCAAAATCAGTAGACCAAATTCACAGTTTCTTTTATTGTGTGGATTTACTGTAACTAAAGAAAGAAAAGCATATTGTTCATCATCCAAGATGTCTTTTAATGTCGGAACTTCTCGTTCTTGAGGGTTGAAAATTTCAACTGTTAAATAGAACTGTTCATAAACATTTGGCTTTCATTTTCATTGTGGGAAACTGAAGTGAATTCTTGTCATTTCTCAGTATTTTTCTTCCCTCTTAGCTTATGATAGACTATGAAAAATGCTACAACTACGAATTACATGAATTTTCAGTGAGTTCCGGATATGAATCATGCATTTACTTTCTGCTGTAATGTTTATATTTTTACTTGCAGCTTGGTGGAGTTGCTGCTAAGAAAACTGATGTCCCAGCACAAAAATTGATTAGTTCAAGTGAACTCGAGTAATATGCATTCTCCTATCATTTACAATCTATTCCTTACATTAGAATTCTGACATTCTTTTGTAATGCATATTGCAGGGAATTCCGACCTCTAATTAAAAATAGAAGGGATCGTGATACTGACGAAGTATTTGAAATACTTGATGGCATGATGCTGAAGGACGGTTATCTATATAAAAAAGTTTCTTTGGACTCGTTAAGATGCTGTTTTGTCCAGCCATCAGAAGATGATCTGCTGAAATTCGAAAATTCTACGAATGAAGATCACGGTGATCGAGAGTGGCTTTCTGAGCTCTTTGGAGAACAGGAGAAAGGACTTGTGAAAAAAGATGATATTTTCAATTTGGTGGGAGAGGATTCATTAAATAGTAGTATGATAGATGTTTCCAAAGTTCACGATATAGTACTTTTCAGGTAGCCAAGGCATCATTAGACATAATGTTTTTGTCCTTCTAAACTACTGCTTTGATGCATTATTTTTCAGTTCTCATGACAAAAGAATAATACCTTTAATGCATTCTCTGACGTGTGGGAAGTTTATTTAAAATCTATATTCGATATTATATGATTGTTGGTTCTTAACATTGCAGAGAGAAAGAGTTCGGTTATATAATCAGCATAGAGAATGGTGACAGCTGTAAGGTAACTTTAGGTACCTTACAGCATTAGAAATCTCAAAACTTTTATTGCGTTTATTTGGCAACTCATTCGTAATGTTTATCTTTAGGTACTAACTGAGAGTTCAGAAGGACAATTAGTAGTTGATCTCAAGCTGTGTGAAACTAAAAAGTTGATCTGTGAAAAGAAGTTTACTACCTGGGATCACCAGCATAATATCATATCAGCAAACAGCAGGGTAAAGGTTGTCAACGGTCAATTACAGGTATTACAGTTTTATTATTGAATTTTACACCTACTTTGGTCATGCTGTGAGTTATACAATACAGTGATTTAAATCTAAACTACAATTCATGCTCTGCAGGGTAGGGTAGGGATTGTTAAGCACATTTACAGAGGGATCATCTTTGTTTATGATAAAACTGACCTGGAAAATGGTGGTTATTTCTGCTGCAAATCCCAAAATTGTGAGAAGCTTAAAGTCTCTGGACTTTCTAGCAAAGAAAAGGTGTTAACTTCTTAAATGTTGTTTTATACTACATATATTCTTTGACCAGTCAACAAATAATCCTTCCCCGTCATTTTGTTAAAGTTCTTAAATTTATAATTATACAGCATGGAGAACTAGTGTCTTTGGGTACGGAGAATGTCTCCTCATCCTCTAAATCTCATTTATTACCTGTAAAATCTCCGAACGAGAGCATCAACAGCTGGAGACGTAAGTTTAGAAGTTGTTTCTTGTTTGCAAAGAATGTCACTGTTTTTGTATATGTTAAACTAACCAGGAATACGTTCTCTATGTCGTTGTAAAGCCCAAAATTGTGAAATCCCTAAAAGTTCCGGTGTTGCTAGCAGAGAAAAGGTTTGTGTGCCTACAAAGTTTGTATTCTATTATTAGGCCTTTCTTAAGTTTTTTTTTTTGGACAAGTAGGCCTTTCTAAAGTTGGTCATTCATACAGTAATGTTACACTATCATTTTGTAAAAGTTTTAAGTTTTCTTTTATATAGGGTGGTGAAGTAGAGGGCTTGGATACTGATCATCTCCATTCATCCACTAGACCCCCTCTATCAACTATGCAGGCTACGAATGCGAGCACTGATGGCCACAAATGTATGCACGCAGTTTATTTCTTGCTTTCATTAAATCTCATTGTCTGCACCAAGTTATAAATATCTTACCTTCAGTAAATAGTAATGCAACGTTAACTGTCATTTTTTGTCTTTCTATCTATTTTGGGCTGAAGAATACAAATTTGAATAAAGTAACCAAAGGCTTATGAGTTTTCAGATTATCTAGGAGGAAAGGATGTAATCTTCAAGGTTGGCCAGTTATTGAAAATTCGAATGGGGCCTCTAAAGGGATACCGCTGTCAAATCATGGCGCTTTCACACTCCGAGATCATGGTGAAGCTGGATTCTCAGCCAAATACTCTTCCAGGTTTGTTGATGCCTTTCAAATGCTTCTTGTTTTGCAAATTGCTTGGATCTAACTTTAAATACATCATTTTTTGTTAGTTAAACCTGAGCATCTTATCGGAGTTCATGAAAGGTATCATATATTATTTAACTCAGAGAATTGTCGTGGCCTCTCTCTTTCACATAAATCCTTGATAATATCTAACTTCCATTTTCATGTGCTATTTACTGTCTAGGAATTCTGCAAAACCATCTGGTCTGGCAGGAGGTCGAAACTGCTCCAGAGGTTGGGAATTTATAATATCAATGAATATAAGTCTTGCTGTTTTTCCATGTGAGCTGCTTTTTGATATAGGATATGTGAAGTATATTACTATTTGTTCCGCTGATGCTCTTGCAGGTAAGGAAAAAATACAGAGAAAAAGTGATGCAGATAGAAATGCTGCAACAAGTTTTGGTAGTGAGCAGCGGTCGAAAAATTGGAACAACACAAAGGCTTTTATAAAACAAGTCGATGTGCAACAAAATGAACATGGCAATGGAGTGTTTTGGAGTAATCAAACTGAGACATCTTTCGGGAATGAAGGAGAGAGAAAAAAGGGCATGTTGGAGAGGAAAAAATCATTTGTAAGGGGTTGTGGTTCGGGTGGAAGAAGTGGAAGAGGAGGTGGACGAGGTGAGTTTGGAAGGGGACAAGGAGGTGGAAGAGGAGATTCTGGAAGGGGAAGAGGCGGTGAGTCTGGAAAGGGAAGAGGGGGAAGAGGAGGTGGACGAGTTGAGTTTGGAAGGGGACGAGGAGGTGGAAGAGGAGAGTCTGGAAGGGGAAGAGGAGGTGAGTTTGGAAACGGAAGAGGGGGAAGCGGAGGTGGACGAGGAGAGTTTGGAAGGGGCAGAGGGGGTGGACGAAGCGAGTTTGGAAGGGGCAGAGGGGGTGGACGAAGCGAGTTTGGAAGGGGAAGAGGAGGACA
>PHNY01293564.1:0-12051 GCA_003724115.2 Anethum foeniculum | reverse complement strand
TTTTTGCTATAAAGGTATTGATTCAATCCTATGTCATATAACCATATTGGACTTGCTGAGAACTTACAGTTTGCACTTTTGAGAACATTTTATTTGTTTTTGTCTACACAATTAATAAAAATATATATATATGTAGAAATAGATCGCATATGGTGAATAAGAACTATTGGTCTACACAATATATGGACTATGGTACATGCTACATAGTTCATACCGTAATTGATTCTACTTCAGTCAATTTGGGAATAATTCAAGTATACAAGAACCCCTCATTTATTAACGTGTAGCTAGTTACAGAGAATTTATACATCTGGTAAAATTCATTCCAGGTCAAATAATTGCTTTATTACATTTCTTGTACTGCTACAAGCAACTCTATTTTCTTCAGAGAATCCAGTGTAGTGCATGTTCTGGTTGCTTGTGATCAACAAATACAACTTTCGTCAAATATATATCTGAATTTCTGATTCATAAGTTTCATATGGTGGTCACTTCTTTGCTCTTATAAAACTAGAAGGATCAACAAATTTGAGGGTGTGACCATCGTAGGTGGAGCTTATGAAGAACAGTTGTCTACGGTGTAGGTGCTAATATATGTCGAGAGCACAAACAACATCATTTCTAGGAGTATTGACGACATAGTGCAGAATAAGAGAACAAGTAAACATTTAGATGATTCAAACTATATAAGGATTTTTAATCATCCTCTTTTTTTACCAGCTAAACATATATTGGCTATCCTGTTGTTTTACCAGCTATACACATGTTAGCTATAACAAGTATGTATCTTTTACCATTTCGATAGCCTTCCAGCGCTGCTAATGTTTAAGAGTTTATGGCTACCATCTCAATCTTTGTAGGCAAGCAGCAATCAATTGTATAAGAGTTGGGTGTGAGATTTATTCTGAATGAAACTTTTTTCATCTTTATTACCATCTTTTTGCATATGGAATAAAATTAATCAAATTGATCATGTTCTTTGTATTGCATCCTCCTTATAATGTATGCGATACATACAATACTTTATATGAGATATAGTAAAAACATCAAATTGACTCGGAACAAGGGACCTCTTTAATTTTCTAGTCAGTTCTAAATTTTGCAAGTTTTGACAGAATAGTTAGTACTAAATTTTTCCAATTTAATTTTTTATTGTTAGTATTTCTTGTGCAGGCCATAAAGCTGCTGGTCTTTTACAAGTAATACAAAGTTTTACAAGTTTCATAGAATTATTGCCAAAGATTTTTGCGTACCGTAATGACATGGTAGGGATGATTCTAATGACCAAGGTGATCACGAGATTGATTAGTTTCATTCCTAGCCTTTAGAATTTTAGACTAGTTGACTTTGTAATGGTGAATATATTAGAATATTTATATGTATATTATGTTTGATATAAACTGAGAAAACAAAATAGCAACTCAAGTTTGTCTAAGACGTTGTTATTCGATCAAAATGCTTACAAAGATATATGAACTACAGAACGTGGAAAGCTATAAAATAGGATCACTAATCAACCAACTCCTAAACATACTCCACTACCAGATCATTGAGATACACTCCTACAATGACTCAACATAACTAGCAGACTAAGTCACATACCAGACTAGACAAACCAGACTACTGTTATTCAGAAATAAAATAGGTAAATCAAAAAACTAAGTTTGAGATTATAACACCAACAATCTCCTCCGTAAGCTCAAACTTGTCCGACCAGTTCTTTAACTCCGAGAAGACTTCGCATTCTTTCAAACTTTATTGTTACTAGAGCCTTTGTCAAACTGTCTGCTCGCACCACTCACATGCTTAACAACTATTTCTCCTCGCTTAACACAATCTCGAATAAAATGGTACCGTTTATCTATATGCTTACTCCTTTCATGAAATACCGGGTTCTTTGCAAGATCAATGGCAGATTTATTATCAATAAACAATGTAACTGGACCTATAACTTCAGATGATATTTGACTTAAGATATTACTCAACCAGATTCCTTGGCAGGCCGCCGTTGTGGCTGCCATAAACTCGGCCTCACATGACGATAAGGCCACGCACCTCTGCTTCTGTGAAACCCACGAAATCAAGCTTTCATTCAGATAATATGCCACCCCACTGGTACTTTTCCTGTCATCAATCATGCCACCTAGATCACTATCAGAATAACCAGTGATAAAGCTGTTTCCACCATTACTTGTGTATACCAAACCATACTGCATTGTTCTCTTAATATAACGCAAAATTCATTTCACAGCATTCAAGTGAATAGTAGTCGAACGCACCATATATCGACTAACAATTCCAACCGAAAAAGCAATGCCAGGACGCATGTTTACCAAATATTGAAACCCACCAACCATGCTTCTATACATTGTCGAATCAACAGCCTTTCCTTTCTCATCTTTAGAAATCTGCTCCTTAGGATCCATCGGATACTTTGTAGGATTACATTCCCTTATTCCCGCTTTCTCGAGTAAATTCTTGGCATATCCGGACTGTTTTATCTCTATACAATCTGCATCATGTTTCACTTCAATTCCCAAGTAGTAACTCAGTTTACCCAAATCAGTCATCTCGAACTTCATCCTCGTTTGCTGCTTGAACTCGTTTATGTTGTGCACATTGGCACCTGTAACCAGTATGTCGTCTACATACACAGCAATTATTAAAGTTTCTCTACCCTTCCCTTTCATGTACACAGCATTCTCATATGGACAACGACTGAAACCCAGACTCTCCCGAGTTTTGTGAAGCTTAGTATACCATGCCCGAGGTGCTTGGCACAAACCGTACAGACCTTTAGACAGCTTATATACCAAATGTTCTTGACCACTTTTCACGAACCCTTCTGGCTGAGCAACGAACATATCCTCATTTATATCCCCATTCAGAAATGCAGTTTTAACATCCATGTGATGAACTTGCCAATTATTTTTAGCTAAAAATGCCAATAACAAGCGTATGGTTTCAAGACGCGTGACATGCAGCAAAAACCTCCTCATAATCAATCCCTTGTTCCTGGGCATATTCCGTTAGCATCCTTCTTTAGCTTGAAAATCCATTTTAAACCAATCACCTTCTTTCTCGCTAGCAATTCAGTAAGAGTCCATGTCTCATTTCTTTCAATAGAGTCAAGTTCTGCCTCCATAGCCCTTTTCCAGTTACAATTTTTTTTAACTGCTTCACGATAATTTGCAGGCTCTTCAATTTCCATCAGGAACAGCTCCTCCTCAAGTGTCATCTCCTCTGTATCATTATAGACATTAGTGATTAATCTACTTCTTTTAGCTCACTATTGTCATCATAGTTTTTCGGAGCCAATCTCGATGAAGAGCCATGTACCACATGTGTTGTAGACTGATTATCCTCGATATCACTACCTTGAGTGTCATTTGAGTAACTTTCATTTTCTTCCTCGCCATCAGCTGCATTAGACCCAGAATAAAAATCCACTTCTCTTAGCTCGTTTTCATCAGGTTCTTCCCATGGCCATGATTTTCTTTCTTCAAACACAACGTCCTTGCTAACATAAACCCGTTTTTCTTCAGGACTATACACCCTGTAAGCTTTAGTACCAGGTTCCTTTCCTAGATTAATTACACGCACACTGCGGTCATCCAACTTTCGAGTTAACTTGCTAGGAATTTTCATGTGCCCAACACATCCAAACACACGAATATGACCAATCTCAGGCTTCTTTTTAGACCATGCTTCGTATGGTGTTAAACCTGTCAAGGCCCTAGTTGGGAGTCAATTCAACACATAAACTGTATGCCTAACCTCTTCTCCCCACAACATGGCTGGTAGCTTCATCTCCTTCAAGTAGCTTCTCGCCATTTCCATCACGGTTCTATTCCTACGCTCTACTACGCCATTTTTCTAGGGCGTATATGGAGCCGTGTAATGTCTCACTATTCCAGCCTTTTCACAGTAATCCTTGAATTCATTAGACATAAATTCGCCTCCTCTGTCAGTCCTTAGCACTTTAACCTTTCGCCCAGACCCATTTTCACCCAATGCTCTGAAATTCTTGAATGCACCTAATGCCTCGATTTTATTCTTCAGTAGATAGACCCACATGACATGACTATAATCGTCGACCAACAATAAGAAATATCTATTCCCTAATGCTGTCTCTGGTGAGATGGGACCACACAGATCACCGTGAATGAGCTCCAAAGTCTTATCTGCGTTAAAATTTGCTTGACCTGGTACAGGTTTTCTTATCTGTTTTGATGTTAGACAACCAGTAAACAATTCTCTCGGCTGAACAACCTTAGGCAGGCCCCTTACCATGTTTTCCTTGAACATCATCGACAATGCCCTGTAATTTACATGCCCTAAGCGAGCGTGCCACAGCTTCGAAGTGTCCTCCACCTTTGACAATAGACATTGAAATCTTCCAGTTTCAATCAGCAATTTATATAGTCTGTTTGGTGACCTCTTGACTTTTATGAGTAACTGTTCTTCCTTGTCATATACCCACATAAACTCTCCCCTGAGAATAACTTTATTTCCTTCTTCGGACAATTGTCTAAGACTGATAATGTTACTACGTAAATTGGGAATAAAGTATACCTCATTGAGCATTCGTTCCTGTCCATCCTTACATTTCAGCACTATCGACCCCTTTCCTTTAATTTCAACAGCTGAACCATCTCCAAACCTGACTCGTCCAGTGATGTTTTCATCTAGCACGTCAAACTTTCATTTTTCTCCGGTCATATGATTGTTGGCACCATTGTCAAGATACCATAGCTTGGATTCTTGTTGCCTACATTCACCATTCTTTACTAACACTGGACTTACATTCCTCTCATCGAGCACCAGCAATTTTTTCTTTTCTGTTTCAAACTTGGCCAAAAGCAAAGCTGGTTCTTCATCATCTATTTGTGATAGGTTGTCCTCCTGTTTCTGATCTCTGGTTCGTTTTGGCTTACGACATTCAGCTGCAAAATGCCCGTAAATATTACAATTGAAGCATCTTACTTTAGTTTTGTCATGAGTCATTCGCGTATTAAAACTTGAGGATTGACCATTTGTTCCCCCTCTGTTGTGGCGTTTTACTCCTACTCGACTCTACTCTCTACTCTCCTGTAAGAGGACAAAGGTCAACTCTCTACTCTCTACTCTCATTTGATTAACTGTCTACTCTCACTCTCTCATGCTTAATTGTCTACTCTAATGCAAGGTCGGATGATCTACAAGGTTGAAGGTTGAAGTCGGAGTTTAAAGCTAAAAGAGGTCAAAGCTTGATTTGGGTAAGTTTTAAACCCTAATTTTTAAATTGGGGGTTTCTATTTGGAACCCTAAATTTTAAATTGGGGGTTTCAATTTGGAACCCTAATCTCAATCCTTAAGTTTTTTAATTATTTTTAAATTGTTTGAATTGTTTTTGTGTTCCCTGTATTTTGAATTTTTGAACTGTTTTAATTGTTTATGTATTTGTTTATGACTTGTTTCCCTGTATTATTTGTTTATGTATTTTTGAATTTTGTTTATGTATTTTATTGTTTATTGTTTGATTTGGCTACATGGAATAATGTATATTTTTAAATTACATGTATTTTATTATTGTTTATGTATTTGTTTAAGATTTGTTGTTAATATTATTAAGTAATGAGCTAATCATATAGAATGATGTATATATAAGAGCAGGCCACGTGTCCACATGTCCTAACAGACCATATTTTAACATTTGAAGCACTTTATTTAATCACTTGCCATTTTAACACAATGATGTATATATTCATTTTATTTTATGTGTATTTTAACACTTTGTTGTTGAACATCAACTACTTCCAATGTATTTAATAGTTTTGTGAAAGCCATGAAGATTTTTTTCTTGATAGTTTCTGTTATCCGGCTTATTTTGAGTACTTCATATCTGTTCTTTGTGTGTTTCTAATTGTCAAGTAAGCAAATACCTTATACATTATTTCTTTACGATTTAACTTTTGCTTTATTCTTGAAAAATATATGTTGTCAAAGTCTAAGTTTGAGAAATTTTTATCTTTCAACTCAGGCAACTGTTGAGTAACATTGTATTTGCCTCTCCTCGTCAGCTGTCATAGTGAAATACCGATAATAATATGTAATTATCGCTACTGACTAGTAAATATATAATATTTAGTTGTAATATAATATATATTATAGATATTAATTACATAACATGGGCATATATGAAAATGTGTTTAATTTTATATTTGTAATGACAATTAGGTAGGTTGTACCTGGAACAACACATGGATAAATCGTGGATCTCAAAAGATAGGGATACATTAGAATACAAAATCGGGGTTGAAAATTTTTTGATTTATGCCGAAGAAAATTGTAAAGATCTTAAGAGCATACTTTGTCCTTGTGCACGTTGCAGAAATTTCAAAAAATTCTCTATTATGATAATTAGGGGTCATCTGTATGAGAATGGGTTTAGCTTGGGTTATAAGGATTGGATTTGGCATGGGGAATCTAGCCCTTTTATAGCTTTTCAACTTTGCTTGACCATCAACCATGGCCTGATGCTTTCTGAAAAATTACCTAGTTTAATTTTCTAGAAAAAATCGAGTAATTATATAACTAAAATAAGTTAGGATTTGGAACTTACGCAATTAAGTCCTCTACTTCTTTGTTTCCAGAGTTGAATAAAATATAACAATGCATTGTCGCCCACTGAGATACCTTTAAATGTATAGCTTTTCCATCTTTATTTTTTCGTGTACCAATATGGTATTTCAACTTTTCTGGACAACCTTCAATTGTTCCAGACTTGGTTATATTTGATGCAGCACTGCCACCTAAGAATCTTGAAGAAAATGTCAAACATTCTTCTGCAAGGTATACCTCAGCGACTGGTTTACTTCTGTTTCAGACATAATTTTTCAGTTTGCATAAATACCGCTCAATGGCCCACATGGAACGAATGTGTGATGGTCCACCATAAGCTAGTTGGCAAAGAATTTCCACAATTTCTTGTTGCAGCCTCTTCATGTCACTTAAGTCGATCACTTTGCTCCACACACTTCTCAGAAAGGCTTAAAGGGATCGCAACCACAGGTTTAAGTGAATTTTTAACAGCAAACTGCAATAAATAATGCAACACAAAATATGCATCATGACTCTTATAGCTTGAGACTTTTCTCTCCTTAGTGTGCACAAACCGAGCAATATTGGATGCACTACCATAGGGTAATTTCGCATTTTTCAGTACAAAGCAAAATCGATCTTTCTCATCATTCGTCATGTCAAATATGGTAGCTTTGATTTGAAGGTATTTCCCATCACTTGATTGAACAGGATGAAGGTCCTTCCTGATGCCAAGTTCTTGCAGATCTAAACGAGCATTGACATGGTCTTTTGATTTTCCAGGAATATTCAATATAGTGCCAAGTATGCTCTCACAAATGTTATTCTCGATATGCATAACATCGAGGTTATGCCGAGGTAAATTATGACTCCAATACGGCAAACTGAAAAATATCGACTTTTTTTTTAAAGGTGAATCAACCTTCTTCACCTTTTTCGGCCTGGCTCCTTCTTCTTCTTTCCAAACTCATTCTGAAAATTCATCAATAACTCTTCGATGTCCACTTCGGATAAAATTTCAGGAGGCTTCCCCATTTCAATTTGACCATTGAACTTTTTTTTATCGAACCTCCATTTGTAGCCTTGATCAAGAAATTTTCTATGGTTCATGTAGCATACTTTTCTGCTATGTTTTAGGTAAATTGAAGAGGTCTCGTAATTGCATACGAGACAGCCTAAATGCCTCTTCGTGCTCCAACCGGATAACATTGCGTAGCCCGGGAAATCGCTAATTGTCCATAAAAGACTTGCACATAAGATGAATGTTTGATCAGTAGAAGCATCGTATGTTTCTGCACCTTCATTCCACAACTCATTCAACTCGGCTATTAGAGGTTACATATACACATCAATGCTATTCTTAGGGGATTCTGGACCAAATATAAGGGTTGAAAGAATAAGGTTTTCTGGTTTCATACACAACCAAGGAGGAAGGTTGTAATTTACCAGAACTACTGGCCAAGTACTATGATTAATATTCATCGAACGGAAAGCATTAAATCCATCGAATGCTAGACCTAGTCTGATGTTCATATTTTATGAGGAGAAATGAGGATAAAGCGCATCCATCTTCTTCCAAGCCTCCGCATCTGCAGGATGCCTAAGTTTTCTATCTTTTTTACGTCCAACTGCATGCCACACCATTAGTTTTGAATTATCTTTACTCATAAATAACCTCTACAGCCTTGGTCTTAGTGGGAAATATCGCATCACATTTTTCGGGACTTTGCGAATCATCTTCTCCGCTTCATCATTGTTCGTGCTTGTCTTCACAACTACAACCCACCTTGAAAGACCACAACTTCTATATTCTTCTTCCTTTTCATTTTCACCCCAAAATAGCATACAACTGTTTGGACATGCGTGAATCTTTTTATAATCGAGACCTAAATCTCTAATTATATTTTTTCGCAGCATTGAAAGATAGGGGAATGTTTGCCTCTGAAAATGCTTCTTTGATCAGCTCTAGTATTTCCCCAAACCCTGACTCCGTAATTCCATGAACACACTTCAAGGAATAAAGTCCGATAATAAAACTTAATATAGAAAAGATTTTACAGCTTGGATACAAGGGAAGTTTACCCTCTTCTAGATGGCTATAAAATTTCGTAGCATCTGTGTTTGGGCCAGTAGCACGATGCAACATCTCTTCTAGATTATCTCCAAAATCTATATCATTCTCTAAATCTAAATCTATATCCTCATTACTTCCAGAATTTGGAATGACGCCCTGTGAAACTTCTACGATCTAGTTTGCATACAGTGGAGCAGGACCACTGCAGATTAGATGATCATAGACAATATCTTGACCATGCCATTTGATGTTCTTACAGTTTTTACAAGGGCATGTCATTTCTTCACCAACTGTCATTTTGGGGAATGCATTCTTTATAAATGCCTTTATCCCCTTTATATACCCTTGAATAAATTTCGGAAAGTTTATGCAAGTTTCATGCATATCGTCCATCACTAGAATTACGACAATTCAAAATCTCATAATGGATAACATATATTTTGTGTATACCCATTTCAACCTAATAAAATTATACAACATGCTTAACGGTATATTTATCGTTCCTAGCCACCCCGTTACTATAAGTGTTGTTTTAGCAAGCAAAAGAATTACAAAGCTAACAGAGATTTGAAATTTTACATTAAAGCAAGCAATATGCAAACCAAAAGGAATTACTACAGAGATTTGAAATTAATCCAATTGCCTGATTAATCATATGTATTGTACAAAATAACAACATTCAAGTGTAAACAAATACAACATTGCAGGAAAACAATTTTATTATGCAGCAGATATGTAGAAAAAGAATTATGACAAGGTCTATATATTCAAGTTGAGCAACATGCACTGGATTGAAATTTGTGTAAACAATGAAAAGGTTGATTTAGTGTGTAACAAGAAAAAAGTAAAAGGGTAAAAGAAGACAACAGAAACAGAGCTAACAGGGGAGGAAACAACATCATACACAATATACATAACATGCACTGGATTGACATTTACATTAACACATAATAAACATCATACACAATATACACAACATCATATATTAGAACATTAATTAACATTTATCCAATTAGGCAAGAAATTAAAAAATTACCTTAAAACACAAACGGTCTTCAATGAACAAAGCCCAACAAATGGTCTTCACTGCAATACAAAAACACAATCACTTTAAAACACAAACACCTTAAAAGAGATAGAGAGAAATAAAAGCCCTAATTCGAAACATACCTTAAAATCAAGTCTTCAACTGCAAACACAAACACCTGAAGTAAAAGAGAGAGAGAGAGAGATATTGGTATGTAAATAATTGGAAAAAAAAACCCTAATCGAAGAACCCTCGACCCCAATTCAATTGAGCCCTAATTGAAGAACCTGAGATAGGTTAAAGTGGTGGAGAGAAGGAGTTAAAGTGGTGAAGAGGTCAGCGAGAGAGAGGTCAGCGAGAGAGAAGGGTTAGCGAAAGAGGTTAGCAATGGAGAGAAAGTCGAGTGAGAGGGAGAGAAAGTCAAGTGAGAGAATAATAAAACTATGTCCGAATATTCAAACTATGTCTGAAAATTTAGGCGGCTTCAAGCCCAAATTTTTTCCGCTTAAAGCCCAAACTTTCCCCTCAGCGGTCTAAACAATTCATACATGCGTTTACATTTTTTAATAATAAAATTTCAAAAAAATATTTTAATATAAATTTAATCATTTATAATTCATTTTTTAATTTTAAAATTCGTAGATTTACACTTTTATATTTTTAATTTTTAAAACTTAAATATGAGTGCTCATATCAAACTGAGGGAAATTTTTACTATTTTTACTTTTTATTACATTTAAAAATTTTCTATTTTAAATTTTTATAATTTTTAATTACATTAAAAATTTCTATTTTAAAATTTAAAATTTTATTATAAATAAAATTTGTATATCAATCGTGTATCTTATTTATTCAATTTGTAATTCACCTTAAATTCTTGAAAAAAATAATTAAAAGTAATATCTAAGCTTAAAAATATATTATATTTATATTTTGATACTCTAAGCTAACACTTCTACAAGAATGTTGCAAGCTGCAACACTTTATAGCTAATGCAACATCAGGTTTTTAGCTAAGGTAACATAAAAAAACACAATGTTAAACTAGGCCATAAGTAGTATAGTTAAGGTAACATATTGGGGTAACATTTCTCAGGTGGGGGTTGCGATAGGTCATATATGGTGTAGTGGGGGAAGATTTTGAGCAAGGGGGAAAAGAATTGGGCTAGGCGCGAATTCAATTTTTTTTTATGGTTATTTAAAACATTGGTTCTAAAATAAGTGATGTCTTAAAAAAGGAAAGAAATCACATTTACGTGGGATGATATTATTGAATCTTTTAATATCTGTGACATGAGTGGCCGATGTGTGGTGTCTATTAACCTTTTTCTGTAGTGACTATTTGATATATGACCATATACAAGCGGGAATCGCCATAAAAACCAAGAAAGTTAGACCAAAATTCAAAGACAATCATGCATCTGGAAATGAATACAAGGATGAAGAAGATAAATAGGAAGAAATAATTGTCAGCACACGTTCACGAAGACTCGATAAAACTGATACAACATAAATAGATTCGAATAAATTAGGATGAAGAGAAGGAGATCGAAAAATAGAAAGTAATAGGAAAAACTCAATTCTTGCGAGTTCATCAAAAAAGATGAAGATCGGAAAAAAGATGAAAGAAAAAATGTAAATCTATTTTTTGTATGTGTAAGATCTAAAAGTTATGCTCCAGATAAGTGTAATATAAGATTTGTGTAATTAAATTAAGATCTTATAATTGAAGCCCTCGATAAAAAAAACATGTATGTCTTTTCTTTTTAAATTATTCGAAGTACATAATATAGAAAATATGCAATAATAATGACGTGCACATGCAAATGATGAATACGTAAATGTTGTATAGACATGGTAGGAATACGTGTTTTCACATCTCCTGCACCTCCACAGAATACCTACATGCGTTCAATTTCTACGGACACCTACGTGAAGAACGTAGGCTATCCAAATCTATACTCTTTATTAATAAGCGAAACCATGTTTAAATAAAACACGGTACTAAAATACCAAAGTACCGAATTTTGGTACTAGAAAATTATGTAATATCTATTTTTCTAATTATATTATTATATAATATCTATTTTCCTAATTATATTATTATTCAGCCAGCTACCTAAACGAATAGATTTCTATTCCTCTTTGTTGTAATAGACTTCTATTCGTCTTTGTTTTCTATTAGTTAGTGTTCATCCCATTAGTTATAAATGTACTTCAATTTTATTAAGTCTCTATTAATAAATGCAAAAAAAAACAATACAACTATAATATAAAAAAAATTAATATAGTATTAGGATTATGTATTCTAAAATTTTGGTACTAACTAAATAATTATACAATTATTTTTAAAATCTTATATTATTAAA
>PHNY01293563.1:5559-16913 GCA_003724115.2 Anethum foeniculum | reverse complement strand
GAGAGAGAGAGAGAGAGAGAGAGTTACATGTCCAAGAGAGAAGGTGTGAGAGGGAATGGGATTAAGGTGGGTAGCCCAAGAAGGAGAATCATAAGATTTCTTGGTAAGAAACTCAAAGTTGAATGAATTCTGAGCCTGCATTTCTGTAGCTGAGCACTTGGTGAAAAATTCAAGCTTTATCTTTTTGGTGGGATTCAAAGCAGTGAGTTTAGTGTTGATCAATGGTGAGTAGGTAACTCCGCCACACCTCATCATCTCTGTATCGATAATATATTAAAGTGTTCTTAATAATACTGCTCTCTCAACTGTATACATAATTTTTTTAAAGTTCGACACGTATTTTAAGATATAAATTATACTTCCGTAATTTATTTTTCAAATTTTATTTTTCTGAATTAAACTTCAAAAAATATTATATTATAACTATAAAAGTGTTAAAGATTTAATACCTTATCTAAATTATGCATTTCGATTAATTAAAGATTTTGTACCAATTAATAGGATAATCGAAGTTAATCAGCGAATTAATTAGATAATCTGAAAATTATCAAAATAATTAATCGGAGTATTAATTGGGTATTTAAAATAATGAAATTATATTTAATTTATCAACCTTAACATATTAGTAAACAAAATATGTAGAAATAGGTCGAATCCAAAAAAGTCAAATTATTCGGTTAAATCAAAAATTATTTTTCGAAAAATCAAGTTGTTCGGTCAAATCGAAAATTTTAGAACTATATGACTATAATAGATCTGCCTCGACTAAAAGTAAAAAACAAGAAACATTTTACTTATCTTCATCAAATACAAGAAACGAGAGGGCAGTCAGAATGGAACAAAATGTTCCACCCTGCCAAGATGCGAGCACTTGTGAGCTATTTTGTAAAGATGAGCGCTCGTGATTCATTTCATCTGCAAGGGATTGTAAAATCACCAAGCAGTCTACATAGTAGTCCATGCCTTGCAAATCAAACAAAATGAGCTAAAAGAGAGAACCATTTCACACATTTACGAAAATATTTCTACTGCTTCAATTGAGACCTCGATCAGACGGTGGCTTGGTTCTTTCGTCCCAAGTTTTCCGGATTCCAACGAAGGGAAAGATCAGAGAAATATTCATAAGCTGCGATGTTCAACATATTGAACTGATAGAACATATATACATCATCCACATTAGTTATATACAACAGTTTATCAACTCTTTACCTAAGGAATGATAAAATGAAAACAGGTTCAACTTAATATTTTACACAGTCAAGCAATGGGGAGAAAAATCAACTCTAATTTCATAATTTATTCTACTCAAGGTGGCTGGATCAACCAGCTCTTCTTGGCTCCTTTTTAGTATATTTTGATGCCAGAGGATCCTGCCATCTTCATCCAATAATGCTTCAGGGGACTGAAAACTGGTCAAAGCTAAAAACACGAGCACTGCATATCGTATGTGGTTGAGAATCACATCCGGTAACAATGTAGTGATGCTGAAACATGTTTTCACACCCAAAGCACTATTCTTATTTAGTTACCTCAACCACCTGTTTTCAGTTTTTTATGAGCGCTTTCCGATGTGCTACAAGCTACTCCAGAATCTACATCGGCTAAACCATTTTCTAATGCTTTGACTAAATTTGCAAAGTAAGTTCCAGTCACACTAGTGAGATTCGCTAGCTTTTCACGGAAAGTACTATTGAACTCAGCTGTAGTGCCATCATGTAGGAATTCCGTTAGCTCCTTCTCCGCACAATGATGAAGCTTTTCCAAAGCAGCCTCAGCCACACCTTGCAAGTACTCAAATAACCTTGTCTTGGCTATATCATCCTCCGGTAAGTAATAACCATAAGCATAAGTCCACTTCAACACTCGCCTACATTCAACTATCTGTGTCCATGCATCCAAAACAAACTCCAGCTGAGAACTACTTTGAGCATGTTTGGCCAAAAGCACATCAAGATTCACAGTTCGCATCTTTTGCAAATCCGAAAAAGATTTTTTCATAGACTTGTTATTAGCAGCCCACCTCTCAAAATAATGTGTATACCTCTCCAACGATATCTTAGCCCTTTGCTTCACTTTCTCCTCCTCATTATAATTCTCCCTAACTATACTCCCCGCATAAGCATTACACGGTTTATACCCATGATTACTCCAATCCTCAAGACACACCCAACAAAACGAATACCCACACGGCTTCCTACACGTCATATGCATACACCCCTCATTCTTCTCAATCGGCCTCCTACACTTCGGACAAGGCTTCGTATACACAAGTATCCACGTCGTATTCTCACTCTCCGCATTATTCTTAGCCACCCACTTAGCCACCGTCTTACAATCCACCGGACGATGTCCATCCTCACCACAATTAAAACAAAAACAATAACCACAACCACAAACAACATCATAACCATCTCCACCATTGCTACCATAATCATCATACTCAACCGCAAACCCACAATCCGGCCCCGGACACCACTTAACCCTCTCATTCCCCTCCACATACGCCCCTAAACAAAACACCTTATACCTTAACTTATCATCATCACTAACGATTAAATTAACCAATTCCTCGGTCACAACCGCATTACAACCCGGATCCGGACACCTCAACGACAAGCATCCGGATCCCTCACTAATCGAATTACTAATATAGCCCTTCCAACAACATACACAATACAAATGATCACACGAAACACAATCAGTTACTTCACAATCACTTACAAAATCATCGAAACAAATCGAACAATTCAATTCACCTCTTTCGATACTCCCTTTACTCTCCACCAATCCAACAGCTTTACGAATCTTCTCCTCATCCGCAAACCAATCCTCCTGCAATTCATTAACATTCCACTTAAACTTATCAAGCAAAACCCTAGCGAAGCCCTTCGATACATACAACGACGCCGTGATTCTCGCGATTCGATCGTCTTGGATGCGTTTGATATCATCCAACGACAAGACCTTGTACCGTTTCTTGTGGACGTCGCCGGAGTTCGTCTCCGGCGTGAAATCGGAATCGGTCGAAACGACGTCGTCGTCGTCGTCGCTGACGTCATAGCCATAGGAGATGTTGTCATCTCCACTGTCCATGGTGAAATAGGAAGAAAAAGGAATATGTGAATTGAGAGATACTTACAAGAAGATGTGTGTATATATAACAAGGACAGCAATTTAGGGGCAAATTGTACAGCTATACTGGAGCTGGGTTATATAATTCTATTGAGATTTTTTATTTAATATATCTTTGATACAAATTAGACTAGGATTTTGATTCTATATTTTCCATTTTTGATTATATTAAATAAATAAAAATTATATTATCTTAATTGAATAAAGGTAGAATCTTGAAATAAGATTGTTTTATTGTGCAAAGTTGATTAAAAGTTAAAATAACAATTTATAGGGGGCGTTTGAATTGTGCTTGAGAATCGGAATCGAGAATGAGAATGAAGGGTATGAGAATGGGGTAAATGAGAATGAGAATGATATAGAATCCAAGGGGTTGGAAGAGTATGATTTACCCACCTTGAGGAATGAGGTTCCCATTCTATACACCAAAATTACTAATCCAAACACTAATGTATGGGATTGAGGTTCTGATTCCCGTTAACCGGGCTCATTAACCATGAACCAAACGCCCCCATAATGTTTTTATTCTCTATTTCCCATTTTGTCTGAGATGAAATGAACATTTTAAATTGCAAAAATTTTTCTTTGAATTATTTTTTGCCCACACCATTTTTCGTAATCAAAATAAATTTATGAAACAATATTACTTTTTATATAATATAATACAACGGTGTTTTCGAGATAAGAATATGAAAAATACTTTATTTTGTATATTTTGTGCGTATATATAAATATTTGTTAAAATATATAGATTCCGTAAAAAAAAATAAAATATTTGCGTGTACCTGGATTACTTCTTAAAATTTTTTCGAAATAATTTGACTTTTTAAGTTATCATAATTTACATATTAGTAGAGAAACGGTAAAAATTATCGTAAATAATCTAGCATTTCTCAAGAAAATATTAGGAATAAAGAATTCAAAATTTTAATCAAACTTTGGCCAGCAAGAAACTAGATTGAATAAATCAAGCTAAAGTTTTATCAAACTACCAAATTGCCAATCAACAAAATCTCTTAAATCTTTACTTTTGTCAACCAATTAACTAGTCATTGACTCATTTCACAGTCCATTGCTATTCCCAAAAACAAAAAAATCAAAAGAACAATCCAAAATGAAGAGGGTAATAAAATATTGTGTCAACTGTATTTTTTTCTCAACAAAGTCTCCTCGTTCTTTCCCACCAATCTCTTCATTGTACTAGCGCTGTAACAATAAACTCATTCAACTGTCTCATATATTCTTGGAATCATTACATACATATATAAACATATAGACACACATTCTTGTCCCTCAGTGTCTAGCTCAATCCTTTTTACTATACAAGGTACTTGTTCTTCTTGAGTCTTTAAAATTTTAAATTTTTAGTTTCACATTTCTGCTGCATGCATGTTCTTGATTGAATGGTTTGATTTATTTTGGGGATTGTTATTGACCATGTTTGCTGAGTAAATAACAAGTTTACATAAATTCATGTTATGGTCTTGACGGAAACAACCTCTCTGCTTTTCGTAGTAAAGTAAATTGGCAATGTTTGCTGATATTGGTTATGTTTGGTTTAGTTGAAATTCTCCTGATTAGTTTTTGAAAAAAAATGGGAAGATATTATGTTCTTTGGAATTAAGTATTTCCCAATAAGGTTAGATAATTAGAATTGAAAAAATCTTTGTTGTCTTTGAATGTAATTTGTAGGTGTATTAGCCAATGCTTCTTTTCTTGTTAATAACATAATTGAAATTTCTCGAATATCTTTATTTTGGTTTTGTTACAGTGAGTTGTTCAGCTTTGTTTAAGTATTCTTGAATATCTTCATTTTGGTTTTGTTACTGCACAATCACATGGTTTCAAATGAAAATGCCTGAAATATATAGTTCATCGGGCCATACGAGTTCAATACATGTTGTACATGCTACCTTTTTAATTTGTATGAAGGTTGCCATTTTCTTTCTCACTAGAAAGGATTGGACCCATAATCTATAAGACTGGAAAAAGTTTAAAACAGGAATTGTTGTGTGTGTGTGTTCAGATGAAACTTTTTTGTTTTGTATCAGTTTTACCTCTCCTAGCATATAGACACCACTCCATAAAATTATGATGATTTTCTTTGGAGGATGTTAGATTCAATTTTTTTTTCATCTTCTATATCGTGTTTCATGTCACATGATGCTTGATATCCTTATCTGCGATTGTTTTTCATTTTAAGAAATGCTGTATGTTTGGCTCCTTGTCCATTACAATATTCTGATTTGTTCTTTGTGTCAAATATGGGTCATGCATTCCATTTATTGTAAAGATACTGATAAAATAACCACTCTTTCTGTTTTAGGTGTACAACTCGATAATGAATGCTTCAGACAAAACTGAGGTTCATATGCAAATGGATAAATCTGCAAAGCCGAAGTTTAGAAGCTCCTCAAATGCACTGCGTAGTGCATCAATATCCATTCCAATGCATTCCCTAAGTCCGAGTGATATGGAAAATAATTCCTTACGTCATAGCGGCCCCTTGCATAGTGAAAGAAATATAGCGTACATGCAAACCAGTGGTCCTTTATATGCAAACGTTCAGAATGACAACTGTTTTCAGCCTACACAAGGCACAATGGGGAGCAAAGCAGCTAAGGCAACATTGGAGAAGTATCCTTCAGTCAATGGAGTGCTTCAGATTGATTGGCCACATAGCAATCATGTAGTGACAAATGAAAATTTATTAAGGTCTGGTCAATTGGGAATGTGTAATGATCCTTATTGCACGACATGCCCAACTTACTTTGAAGGGCAGAAAAAGAACAAGACAGTATCCAGTGTATCTGACCAGAAGGTTTGATCCTTTACTTGGCCAAAAGATCTTTATCTTTAGTTACACTATCTATCTGATTATTTATGTCTCCGTCTATCCTCGTCTTTTAAAATTTGAACTTCTGTAAAATTTTAGCTGTACATGTATGTGGTTCGACTAAATGTATACTAATGTACCTGCTTGATTCTGTGATCAAGGTATTTCTTTATCTGGAATCAAAACAAAGTTCTGACTTCTTGGTCTTGCTAACTTGATTTTAGGAAAAGGATTTTATATCAAAGGGGTCACTCGTTCTGCCCAAAAATCTCACCTAGACCACCCATTGAAAAACCATATCATTTAAACCACTGAACTGAGTATATATATCATTCTGTTTGATGATGCCATGGTAATTGATGGAAAATGTTATTTTTTAACTTTATGTCCCAATTGAAAGTCGATGTGTTCATTCACGTTGCTTCCGGCGTGCATCCGACATGGCGTCTAGGAAAAAAAAAGATAAATTAAAAAGATTAAGCGGGCCAACCTAATAAATAAGTGTAAGTAGAATAGAAAGCCCTAATTAAACTATTCATTCAGGATAAAAAAAATTGGGAGGTCATAAATTTGACCCCTCACGTTTGAGTTGGGACGAAAAGTTTAAAAACTTAATGTTCACCGTCAATTACCATAACATCATCAAACAGAATGATATATATACTCAGTTTAGTGGTTTAAATGATATGATTTTTCAATGGGTGGTCTAGGTGAGATTTTTGGGTAGAACGAGTGGCTCCTTTGATATAAAACCCTTTAGGAAAATATATTAGAGTGTGTTCTTCACCATCAGTCACGAAATCTGCATTGCCAAGTTTGTATTGGAGTTCTGACACAACACTCAAGAAAACTAGAACCTTCCATATAGGGCTGCAGATGGTAGTTCAGGCTCGACTGAGATTCAATTCGACTTTTAGCCAATAATATTCAAGTTCGATTATAATTGGTACCAATTTTGAAATGCTTTTTTTTTCCTACTTGAAAGTAAGAAATAGACAAATCTGACCATGCTTATACTGACTCATATTTGTCTTGAGTAGTTTGAATAATTAGGAGTGCCCGAATACATATTTTATAATATAAGATTCGAGTCTGCCAGTTTGCCTGATGTTGTATATCAAAGATGTTGGGTACTTATGTACAGTAATATTTATTCTGATAATATACAATTTTTTTATGTAATATATGTAATATGAAAATGAAACTACATACTTCCAAACTCGAATTTGGTTATCTGTAAGAGTTTAAGTAATTCTTATGAACTCATATTGGATAGCAAATATTTGTGAGTACTTCGAATTTCGCCTGTGAGTAGTTCAAATGTCGACCGTATAGGACTCATATCTGACCTGTACTTCCAGGCCATGTAATGGATTATGTAAGTAGTGATACTGCAAGAGGATTATCACAGTTGGGCAGTTAATTGTGTACTGCTTCAGTGGCTATGTGCTCAGGTTGTTACTTTCCCATACTAGTTGAAAGCGTGGTTTAAAGTACATGTAGATCACATGCTTTTTGTTGGATAGAATGAAGACAATGATTACTAGCTAGAATTAAGAACTCAATTTATAGATGTCAAAAAAGTCATATTACATGAGCTAGCAATTTTGCTCGCGGACTCTGAGTTAGAAACTGGCTATACTGACGTGCCAACTGTTTCATGTCGGTGTTTTGCCATATAATTTGTATACTTAAGGAATGTATCAATTCTTTTTCTTCATGAAAAATATATAAGCTGGGAGTATGAGTCTTCATTTAGTTCTTTACATGTATAATTAATTTTTTTAAACCAAGTGCTCGTAAGCCCGTAAAATGTTACTTTCTTCTCTTATTACATTTTTTAAGTGTATATCAACTCTGTTATCTCTCAAAAGTCGACTAACTGCGTTTTTGCAGCAGTTTCATTATATCAATTACCAGCAGTTTCCTATCCCTAACATCAAACACGGAGATGCCAAAGGTTGGGTGCGGCAAACATTTTCTTCTCTGTATCAGTATATTCCTGGAGTCATGAATCCTCATGCTAAAATAGTTCAATATTGGAACAAGTTCTTTGTCATCTCGTGCTTATTTGCAGTTTTTCTAGACCCACTCTTCTTCTTTTTGCTGTCTGTAAAGCAGGTATGGCATTTTCCTTTTAAAATCTCACTCATTGATGCTATTCTGTCAATACTCTTAGAGGTTGCTTGAATTACTGTGACACAAGTCTCACTTGACTTTGATGTAAATTCTTCTTTTAACTTCCTTAATTGTGGCAGTGAATCATTAAAATAAATGACATATATCGCTACGAGTATATTCTACTATATATCTTGATGCATTCCTGGCTTCCAATGTAGATAACCATTATAACAATTAAAAGTCAATTTGATCATTATTACCACACATGTTATTAGTGTAAAACATTATTCAAGTTTTCACCTCCATCTTTAGTACAAAATGATATCTTGTGCATGTTTGTTTTTTCTAAAATTTCGGAATGATTATATAGGGTAACTCATTCTTTACATGCCATTCTCTTCATAACAGGAACACAAATGCATAGTCTTTAATGAGCCCATGACGAGAGTTCTTATTACTTTGAGAAGCCTGACTGATTTCATTTATTTATTGCACATGCTTCTTCAGGTAATCAAATGTTTTCTTTAAGAACCTTTATTGTTCTCATCACTGAAGTTAGGTTTGCCATACATCCTGAACCAGAACTACATCCTGAAGAGTAACACGACATTTTGAACCAAAACCTGGCATGGAGTCAGAAACCTTATAGTAATTATATGTATACTTGTATCTGTTCTGGTAAATTATATATATATAGAAACCGGGAACCAAATAGTGGGATGCAACCAAGCTTCATTATCAAGCGGTAACATGTAAATTCTAGTCCTGGTAAATAGAGTTGTATGTGGCAACCTTATAACCTCGAATATGTTAGTCAGAAAATTAATGTGCCGCAAACTTAAGTACATGATAACAGTGTGATATTCTAATTAAGTCCAAATACATGTGGATTGTGTAAGATCTCAACTTGGCATTGATGCGCATAAAGTGTTATTGTTGTTACTTATTTTTGATGATATCTTTTTATGCTTTATAGTATGATGGCTGTTCATTTACATCTTGCAGTTCAGACTAGCCTACGTTGCTCCTGAATCAAGGGTTGTGGGTTCTGGTGATCTAGTTGACCATCCAAGAAGGATAGCTCTCAATTATCTCCGTGGACACTTTCTTATTGATTTCTTTGTAGTGCTACCACTTCCCCAAGTATGATATATATACACGCCTGTTTATGATGTTATTTTAGGTTTCATATATCCCGGTATAGTGTCATCTATTGTTAAATCTTTATCATATATGGTTCTAATAGTACGTTCCTTGCTAAATTTTAATTGATGAAAAAGCATATTATTAAATTCAGATAACCCACAAAGGGAAAAGTTCTATGGAGTTGCAAATGTTTTACTGACTAAATGAGATGTTGATGATTTAAGTTGTAACATTTGTAAGTTTGATGTTACTAGTTTCAGAGTTTTACTTCTACAATTATAGGACCAAATTTAAAATGTTCAACTTACTAGAATAACTCAATTCATGAACACAAATTTTGTTTCCCGCATTAGTCAAAGTGTTATATTTATATAATTCAGTTCACTGTTAACGTAACTTAACAAAGGGCTAAATGATCAGCATTATTGAAGAGGAAAAAGTCTTATGGTAGGAGGCCAAGTTTAGAAACTGATACAGGATCTTTGCTTTACATCTAAGATTTTTTCTTGATTGTTTTCTCATATTTCTGCCTACATACACATGAATAAAATTGGGTCCTAAATGTGTAGATAATTATATGGCTGGTCCTCAAAAAGTTTAAAGGATCTTCTGGTGCAAATTATGCAAAAACCTTTCTGCGAGCAACAATTCTCATTCAGTATATTCCGAGGCTGTACAGGATTCTTCCACTGCTTGCTGGTCAGACTGCAAGTGGTTTCATCTTTGAGTCGGCATGGGCAAATTTCGTTATTAATCTCCTCACATTTGTGTTGTCCGGCCATGTGGTTGGGTCTTGCTGGTATCTCTTCGGGTTACAGGTGGGGTCAATTTCGTCGGTTGTTTCATGTTTTAAATATTCTTGCTCTATAACCATGATAACTGATCATTGCATCTTAGCTATGTATTATTTTAAAAATATAGCAAATGGTAAGTCAGTTTGAAAGATATATAGAGCAATTCATCGTAATATGATGATATCAAGATTTTTGTGCTTGTAAAGAACATTGATAACCAGCTAAGCTACCTGAAGTCCTGAACCACCTTTCTACAGTCTCTTATAAGAGATTTATGTATTGGTTCTAGGAGCAATAAGTGCTCCTAACTCTATATTGAATATTAATTGATTGACCACATGCATTTTCCCTTGTTCCTTTAAAACTTATACAGCTGATAATACACCAATGCATAGTTATAACAATTGTGCACTTTGCGGACTGTGGTGCTGCAAGTAAAACGATAGATCTGCTATGTTGCATCATTGCATTTATGTTCTGTATCCCATGCTCCTTTAGCATAAATGATATTTGGAGCTATTTCAAGTTTCAAATCTATTTACATGTTAGAATATATTGGCAAATCAACTTATCCTGATACATTGAAATTGCTAATACTTTTTTGGTACAAAAGCATGACAGGTTCACATGCCTTGGCATTTATGATAATAGGGCTATAGCAACTTTGGTATCTATACACATTTTAGAATACTGTGAAAAGTAAATTATCCTGGTCCTGGGACATTGAAATTTTAAAAGCTTGTTTCGCACAAAATGACAACTTGATATGCCCGCTATGGTGTTTCACATTTTGAAATATTTTCCTAGTATATTCCAACTTTAAAGTATTTTCTGGTGCGACATTTCACAAATGAAAACATGTGTTACTTTTATGTGGTGTTTCAAATACTTTTCTGGTCCTTGTGCTACTAACAGATTAGCAGTCCGTTTTTCCTTATTAAGAGCATTAGTCGCTATCCTAAAATTTCTCTTTTCCGCACTACTACTTGCAGAGGGTAAATCAATGCCTTAGAGATGCCTGTCTTGAGAATTGGTGTATAAGATATATAGACTGTGGGAAAGGAAATGAGAACGAGAGGTTCAAAGACAATCTGGTGTCATGGACAAATTGGACAAACAACGCCAATGCTAATGCCTGTTTTGGTGAAGGAAGTTTTCCATATGGTATCTACACGCAAACAGTTGGACTTACCACAGAATCTGCTCTAACCACAAGATACATATATTCATTATTCTGGGGTTTTCAGGTACCCTCTAAATTTTTTTCATTCTTCAGTCTTCTTTCTAATACGTTGTCAGGTACCAAGTTCTTTAGTTGGTGCAAT
>PHNY01293513.1:5442-23190 GCA_003724115.2 Anethum foeniculum | reverse complement strand
CACAAGGTCTTTGTAGGAAAGATTGTTTAGGGAAGTTTTCAATATCTGAGACAGAGCCCACATGTTGAAACAATGTCGAATGAAATTTTTGAGGAAAAAAAAAGAAGCTTAAGTAAACTACTTCAATACCCAATATTCCTCACAAATTAAAAAAAACAGAGAGAGTGAGAGAGAGAGACTTGAGATGATAGGCATAAGTAGTATAATTGACTAGTCTTGTTTTGTGGCCTTTGTTACTCGAGTAATTAAGTCTGTAGGGGTATTTCAAAACCTAGTGCCCTATGACCAACTAGTTTGGGAGTCATTGGCCTAAAACTTGCTACATGGATAACATAGAAAGCCTAAGAAAACGGACATTACACAGTCAATTCAAAAAAAAAAAAAATAGAAAAGAAAATCTCTCTGTGAATTTTGGCTAGATACTTGTTTTGATAGAGAATGGGTCATTTCAATATTGGTTGAAAAAGAGGAAATGTACTTACTAGATTGATTCTTCAGAGACCTACTTTCACGACACACCTTGGGATTTTCAGTGAACGTTTAAAGTCAATATAAGTTGATTGTTGATACCTACATCCTGGCTATTATTAGAAGAGTCTTAAGGCATGTATTTTTCTAAAAAAAATCTTGTGTTGACACCGATGAATGTTTCTGTTAATAGAGTTTGGACACTTGCTAGAGTATTTCACATATTTTATGGGTATATCTTCTATAAACCCGTCTACTCGTTTAACTGGTTGGTAAACCTAAAATTATCCATTACGACTACGAAAAGGAGCATGCATATATACATAGAACTTCTTAGTTAGCATTTTTTTTGATTTTTCTCGAGGACGAGCAAAAGATAGGTATGGGGGCATTTGATAGCTCCATAATTTAGTATATTTTTAATACCTATTTTATGTCTGTTTTCGTAATTTTATTATTTAATAAATTATTTTATTTTGTTTTGTAGGAAAATAAATAAAATTAGATTTCAAGCAGGAAAAGATGAAATAAGGAAGGAGGTGGACAATTCTTCAAGTCAAATCAATTGGAGGAAATATTGAATACTTATCGGAGAAGAAAAAATGAAAAGAAGGAAATATATCCTAAACAGGATTTGTAATCCAAGACCCAAACCCATCATATTTTCCCTATATATATGGGTATCCCCTCTTGTATTTGTACACCGTTAGACACCAGTAGACACCGTGACACCAATTCTAAATACATATCTAGATCAAGAATTTTATTAGTTATTTGTTTTGCTTTTCTTGTAGTCATGTTTGGCAAAATCTCCTTTCCTAGGATGAAGATGAAGTTATTTGATTACTCTTGATTTCTTTTCGTTCCCATTGATTGATTCTTATGATTTCTCTTGGTGCTTAATTGTTCAATTGACAAAGTGATTTTGATGTATTATTGTTACCGGATTTATTTTTCATAGCCTATGCTTGCTCCATGAAGTTTTGATGGGTTATTGTTAGATAACAAGTTTCTGTATATGCTTGTCTCGTTAATTGATTTATGTTATTTGTGAAGGAAAGAGAATTGATTTTAGGCCGAGTTGATATTAATTGTGATTGATTAATGGATTCAGATTCCTAGGTTTTCTATATTATTTGTTATTTGCTAATTAGGTTAAATAAATCTCATCTCAATCTATTTGTCTAGTTCACCTAATTTATTTTTTAAGGTTTTGAAAATTCATAGTCTCTATGGATCGATCTGTGATTGCTACAACTAAACACTGTGCGCTTGCAGTTATTATTATTTTCAACATATCAGTGTAAAGATGGCTGGGATGGAAGTTTGGTCGAAGGCTTCCACGATATCAACGAGTAGTTGATGTGTTGCAGCTACATATGCGTGTCGATCAACATGAATCAAGTGAGCAGTGAACCATGCAAAAGATTGATTTGTTTGATATGCAGTTGGTCTAAATGAAAGGTCGATGGTCACACTTTTGTGTGTGAGGGACTACATATGGGATTGGTCGACGTGAATCAAGTGAGTATGTGCGCATATAGCAGATTGTTTCACATATACGTAGTTAGAAAAATAAAGGCCAATGGGACACTTGTGCGTAGAGCAAGTGGGCATTGAAGAATGAATGCGTAAACTGGGTACAGTTTGGAGTCTACGACTTTGGGGGGGCTTTGAAAATATCTATAGGTGAACAAGGTTTTCTTTGAAGGAAACAAGGAAGAAAGAGTCTGAAGTTTGGAAGGGGGAGATTGTTGTGGTTTAAGCCGAAAATCATGTTTTCTTACTTATCGCTCTTTTATCCCACATTGATAAGGAAAGATGGATACCCACCTTTCTCCCATATAAATAATTCCTTCCCCTTCATTTCTAAACACTCCTTTCTTTTCTTTCTCCTTTTGTAGTTTCTAGATAGTCCGTCTAGTAGGAGAGTTAGCTTATCTCACTTTCAGTAAGTGTCACGATAGAAGATCCTCATGTCTAAACTATTTCTTAGGATATTTGAGTTGGCTGCAATCATCGGAGGTGGTCCCGCTACAGCAGGAGAAGTCTTTCTGGTTATGAGGCACAGTCTAAGTTAGATAGGGAGATAATGAAAGGTTGTCGAGAAATAGTTATAGGGGAGGTTTTGAGGGAAACACTTCAGTGAGTGAGGGATACACATAATAGATATGCTAAATTGAATTTAAGTATAAAATTCAGGATCACATATCCGGATATTGTAATCTCTGTTTATCTAGTGAAGTTGTTCTTGTGGATGCAGGCTTGTCGAACCACATAAAATTTGTTGTCTCATTTACTATATTGTTTGTTTATTGTTTCTATTATTATCATAAATATTTGTGGGTCTGAGCATATGGGTGAACAAAATGCTTCTGCATACACTGGGAATCGGGGCAAATTCACAACACAAATTAGCACTTTGCACCCTAGAACTTAGGTCATTTTTGCGATTTGGTCTCATACTTTTAATACTAACAAAATGCATTCCGCAACTTAAGATTTTTAAGCAATTTACAACCCTTCATCAAACTGACATTTAAAACTAACAGTCAATGTTAGGTCAATGGGTTAACCATGTCTTACATTTGTAACAATAAAATTATTGTTTAAAGAAAAGGGAAAACCAACCGATCAGGGGTATATTATCTCCCGCCCAACTATTGTGATAATTTCCCCCCTTTTAGTTCAGTAGCGAGGTTAACCTTAATAAAAGCATAGTTAGAGTGAAACTCTATATCCAAACAATGTGAGGTCGATTAAGAGTAGATAATGGTGATTCTGGTCAGAAAATCACTTGGACTAAAGTTCTACACGCTTACTGGAGTATAGTCTTGACCGATGATAGAGAAATTCCGGTTATTCCAATGGCTGATCTGCAACCTGGGTGTGAAATACTATAATACAGGGATACATATCTTGTTCTTTATTTTTTTTGTTTGATTGTGTGCAGGCATGCTTGTTTTATTGTTTATTGGATGTCTACTATTTTATTATTTTGTACTGTCTTGTTTATGCTCCATTATTTATCATGGTGGTCCCATTATGTATTGTCCTGATTAAAGTAAAAGGATACCTATTTATGTTATATTTTTACAATATTTAAAGTAGGGATTTATGTATTGGGTATTTTATATATGTATGTACACACATATTTCTTCACAGAGCTATCATACTATTTCTCACTTAAAAAGCACTATAATGGGGAGTTTGATGAGAATTTAGAAGGCTATAATGGTGAAAAAATTTCCTTCTTTGACATGTGTTCAGATATAAACTTTGGGCTTTCTAATATGGAGTCTATGTTGACAAAAATAGGACTAGTTTTAGGTGAATTTTGCCCGTGGTTTTGTTTTCCTGATCAAGAGTTAGTCAAGGGTTTATTCACAATTACTACCAATGATGAAGTGTCTGCAATAGTTGATTTCACATGTTATTCTAGATTGCTAAATATGTATACCATTGACAATATGATTGATTATGGAGGTTATTTTGAGGATGAAAGGATTGATATGATACAAAGTATTAGAGAGGAATGTGGACATGTAGGTGAGGGAGGGGCTGAATTTGGTGTTGGAGTCCAAGAAGAAGATGAAGATATAAGTGAGTTTTCAAGGTGATAGTTCAAAATTGGACTCAACTGACAGTGAAGTGGAAAAATTGTCAAAGAAGAAAAGAGTACCTCCTCTAAAACCACCGTATAGAACCAGAAGGAGGGGGATATACTCAAAGTTAAGAGGATGCCTTTAAATAAGTATGCAACATTTTAATTAGTAGGACTATGAGATGACTATTTACATGTGTAATTTTTTTTCATTATCATTAGAGGGTCTATTCAAAAATACTGAGGACACTCCAGTGATATTGGATGATGATGGTCCTCCTGCAACACGACCTAGACAAGATGACTTTGAGGTTGGAGGAATTAGAAGCAAGACAAAGAGGAAGAAATCCAAGCCAAGGAAGAGAGTTAAACAAGTTTTAGAAGAAAATGTCAAAGTTGATGATCAAAAAGAAGTAGAACAAGCTGTGGAGGAAAATAATGTGCAAGTTGATGAAAACCAAGAAGAAGAAAATTTTGAATAAGAAACAGAGCATGTGCAAATGAATTTTGAGAAAGATGAGGACTTTAAGGACAAGGGGAAAGCAATGGATGATAGCAGTTTTGAGAGTAGCTACCAAAGCTGTGATGAAATGATGGCTATATCCTCCTGTGAAGAAGAAGAATTTGTGTTCCGAGAGTATAATGAAGTGACAGATATGGTGGATCCTCATTTTGAGCTTGGCATGCTAGTATGTTCTGAAAAACTTTTAGAGTTGCAGTTAGGAAACATGCAATATTTCAACAGAGGCCTAACAAATTGAGGAAAAATTTTGCTGACAAGATAAAATGGGTGTGTTCAGATAGATGTGATTGGAAGTATTATGACATAAAACAACAAAGATCAGATAAAAACATTGGTGAACAAACACAATTACAATCCACCATGGATACATAAATGTGTGAATTCCACTTGGATAGCCCATAAATATGAGGATGAAATTTGAATGAACCCCACCTGGCCAACAAATGCATTTCATTCCAGGTTGTAAATGATTTGAAGTGTAACATCTCTCAGTCTATGATTTATAGAGCACTAAAGAAGGCCAAAGATGACATTCTTGGTGAACACGAGATGAAGTATGCTAAGATATTTGCCTATGTAAATGAAATAAGAAACAAATGTCATCCTCAACAGTTAAAATTTTATCAGAGCAAGCTGAAGAATGGGGTACTTCAATGAGATTCAAAAAAAAATATGTTTTTTTCGGTCCTATAAGATAAGGGTTTCTTGATGGGTGTAGGCCTTTAATAGGCTTAGACGGCTGCCATCTTAAGGGACTTCTAAAAATTTTCTAACAGCAATGGGGACTGATCCCAATGATGGATGTACCAAGATGGATAGGCCCAGGTAGAAGCAGAAAATAAGGACAGTTGAAAATATTACATCAAATTAGTGAAGAAAGATTTGAGAATGGAGAACGCTGGATCATACACATTTATATGTGATAGGAAGAAAGGTCTAGTGAAAGCACTTGAGACTACAGTACCTGAAGCTGAGCATCGTTTCTGTATGATGCACCTATACACGAATCTTTGGAAGGATTATAAGGGTATTGGTATGAGGAGGCTTCTATGGTATGCAGCCAACTCAACCTCAGATTACTATTTCAAAAATTACATGGAGGCATTAAAAAAGGTATACAGTATTTAAATCTTACTGATTGTTTAGCTTATTATTTAGCTTACTATTTAATTTACTTATACACCTATAAATAGTTGTTTTGTTTTCTCCAAGAGCATATGATTGGTTAGCAGCTAAGCCAAATCTCAATGGAGTAGATCGGTCTTTAGGGAGACTTTCAAAAATGACATATTTGTCAATAATAATTGTGAGATTTTCTATAATGCAATTAAAAATTCAGAGAAATGGGCATTGTGAGTATGTTCAAGTCAATCCAGATTGAAAAGGATCTGCAAGAGGCTGACAGGCTGACAAGGATGAAAAATAGAGATACTCTATTTTGTACAAAACCTTTGAACAAGTTACAAGTATGTAATTTCCTCTTAGTTTTATAGTTTTATTAAATTTTGCAAGAGGCTGACAAATATGGATATGCATGTCTATAGAGATGGATGCTACAACAAGACCTTCTTGAATCGATGGTCAAAATTCGTGTTCACAAGTCAAATTGCTTGTGACCTAACAAATCATACATGTGCATGGAGGAAATGGAAACTAACCCCTGTTTTCATGCTTGCTCATGTATTTTCTTCTTACACCAAAGTCCTTTGAACTATATGCATGAACGCCACAAGAAGAAATGTTATGTAAAGATTTATAGTCCTATTCTTTATCCCTTGAATGATGAAGAGTTTTGGGAAGAAACACATGAAACCCCAATCTTACCTGAAAATCAAGCGAGACAAAAGGTCAGATATTGTTCAAACTAGGAAGAATAACCCTAGTATGTTGAAGAGGACTGAACCTCTGTTAGATACTGGTGCAAAGAATAGGGACATAATGCTAGGACTTGCAAAATGAAGGTAAAATTTTCTTCTCATTATATAAATTAGTTTAATATTATAATATAATATTTTTATTTAATAATCAGATGACAAAAATTATGTAAACATATTATAAAATTTGTAAATATTTTAGTTTATTTAAGATATTCTTAATTGGTGAAGTAAACATTTCTTATTGTAAGTAGAAATAAAATTCATTGGAATGGAAATATGTAAATTAAAAATTACTTATAGTTAGGCAGATAATTTTTCATTTTTATTAAAATAAAATTCTTGGTTTGTATTATAATTAAATTGTTAATAATGATTTAGTATAATCTAAGCACTTGAAAACTAACTTTTTTGAAAATAGTACACTTTATAATTCATAAAAATAGTTTTGTATTATACTTGAATATTTATATTACAAATATTGAATTAATATTATTTAAAAAAATTTTATAAGATATTAGTAAAATTAGAAATGTTGATTTATTGAACACTCCTGAACAGTGTTTGAGTTTTTATGTGTAGTTTGTAGGTAGATTAAAAATTAAAAACTGTTCATTAGACTAAATATTAAATTTTAATTTGTATTAGTAAAAACAAATCATCTTACTTTAAAAAAGCTTGGTGTAACCGTTTTATGTATAACATAATTATTGATAGTTAGATGTTGTGCCTCCCGTTTAAATTTTTTTGATTTATTTCACATTTTCAAAAGATAGTATTTTATTTATTAAAATTACAGAATATGTTAAAAATTCTAATGATGTGTATAATTTAAAAAGCTTGGTGTAAATTTTAATAGTAAGCTCGGTTAAAATTTTTACTTTATTAGCCTCATGTTTATTTCATGTGCTTGGTGTAAATTTTAATAGTAAGTTAGGTTAAATTTTTTATTTTATAGCCTTATGTGTATTCATGTTATATAGTATTATTAGTAAAGTAGGCATATAATTTGGTAAGATTTTAATCTGTTAGATGTTACATAGTTGTAGGTGTGGGTATCAAAGTGTGCTTGTGTCTATACGTTAAATTTTAGTTGTAGTGTGTGTTCATTACATTAGGTTAAATTTTTTATTTGCATATTTTTTAAGGGTAGTTTTGTTTATTTAGGTGTGTTTAATTTAGTGTAAATGTGGGGGTTTCATGGCTAATTAAATTACAAATACTTGTATATAATTATATTAATTTTCAATATTTATAAAAAAAATTGTTATAAGATCTAAATAAAATTAGAAATTTTGAACTATTACTACTACCTAAAACAATATAAGTTTTAATGTAGTTATTTGTAGGTAGATTTAAAATTAAAAACAGTGTATTAGATTAAATATAAAGTTTTAATATATATTAGTAAAAACAAATCACATGCTTAAGTTTAATTTGACATTTAATTTGATTAACTAAGTATAAGATAATTATTAAAAGGTAAAAGTTATTTCTCCAATTATAATTTAATTCATATTTTATCATGATGATGGTGGTCCTCCTCAACACGACCTAAGTTGACTTTGAGGTTGGAGGAATTAGAAGCAAGACAAAGAGGAAGAAATCCAAGCTAAAGAGGAAGAAATCCAAGACAAGGAAGAGAGTTAAACAAGTTTTAGAAGAAAATGTCAAAGTTGATGATCAAAAAGAAGTAGAACAAGCTGTGGAGGAAAATGATGTGCAAGTTGATGAAAACCAAGAAGAAGAAAATTTTGAATAAGAAACAGAGCATGTGCAAATGAATTTTGAGAAAGATGAGGACTTTAAGGACAAGGGGAAAGCAATGGATGATAGCAGTTTTGAGAGTAACTACCATAGCTGTGATGAAATGATGGCTATTTCCTCCTGTGAAGAAGAAGAATTTGTGTTCCCATAGTATAATGAAGTGACAGATATGGTGGATCCTCATTTTGAACTTGGCATGCTGGTAAGTTCTGAAAATTATAATTAGGAAACATGCAATATTTCAACAGAGGCCTAACAAATTGAGGAAGAATTTAGCTGACAAGATAAAATGGGTGTGTTCAGATGGATGTGATTGGAAGTATTATGACATAAAACAACAAAGATCACAAAATATTCAGATAAAAACATTGGTGAACAAAAACAATTACAATCCACCATGGATATATAAATGTGTCAGTTCCACTTGGATAGCCAATGAGTATGAGGATGAAATTTGAATGAACCCCACCTGGCCACAAATGCATTTCATTCCGGGTTATAAATGATTTGAAATGTAACATCTCTCAGTCTATGATTTATAGAGCACTAAAGAAGGCCAAAGATGACATTCTTGGTGAACACGAGATGAAGTATGCTAAGATATTTGCCTATGCAAATGAAATAAAAAACAAATGTCATCCTCAACAGTTAAAATTTTATCAGAGCAAGCTGAAGAATGGGGTACTTCAATGAGATTCAAAAAAAAATATGTTTTTTTGGGTCCTATAAGAGAGGGGTTTCTTGATGGGTGTAGGCCTTTGATAGGCTTAGATAGCTGCCATCTTAAGGGACTTCTATGTGAAATTTTTCTAAGAGCAATGGGGACTGATCCTAATGATGGGATGTACCAACTTGGATGGGCCGAGGTAGAAGCAGAAAACAAGGACAGTTGGAAATGGTACATCAAATTAGTGAAGGAAGATTTGAGAATGGAGAACGCTGGATCATACACATTTATATGTGATAAGAAGAAAGGTCTAGTGAAAGCACTTGAGACTACAGTAAGCTGAGCATCATTTCTGTGTGATGCACCTGTACAAGAATCTTTGGAAGGGTTATAAGGGTATTGGTATGATGCACCTAGTCAAATTGCTTGTGACATAAAAAATCATACATGTATATGGAGGAAATGGAAACTAACCCCTGTTTTCATGCTTGCTCATGTATTTTCTTCTTACACCAAAGTCCTTTGAACTATATGCATGAACGCTACAAGAAGAAATTTTATGTAAAAGGTTTATAGTCCTATTCTTGAACCCTTGAATGATGAAGAGTTTTGGGAAGAAACATATGAAACCCCAATCTTACCTCGAAAATCAAGACTAGCACCTGGTAGGCCTAAAAACAAGAGAGACAAAAGGTCATATATTGTTCAAACTAGGAAGAATAACCCTAGTATGTTGAAGAGGACGGAAGGTGCTAGGGACATAATGCTAGGACTTGCAAAATGAAGGTAAAATTTTCTTCTCATTATATAAATTAGTTTAATATTATAATATAATATTTTTATTTAATAATCAGATGGCAAAAATTTTATAAACACATTATAAAATTTGTAAATATTTTATTTTATTTTAAGATATTCTTAATAGGTGAAGTAAACATTTCTTATTGTAAATAGAAATAAAATTCATTGGAATGCAAACATGTAAATGAAAAATTACTTATAGTTAGGCAGATAATTTTTAATTTTAATTCAAATAAGATTCTCGGTTTGTATTATAATTAAATTGTTAATAATGATTTAATATAATCTAAGCACTTGAAAACTAACTTTTTCAATATAGTACACTTTATAATTCATAAAAATAGTTTTGTATTATACTTGAATATTTGAATTACAAATATTGAAATAATATTTTTTTTAAAATTTGTTATAAGATATTAGTAAAATTATAAATGTTGATTTATTGAACACTGTACCACGACCTAAACAGTGTTTGAGTTTTTATGTGTAGTTTGTAGGTCGATTAAAAATTAAAAACTGTGCATTAGACTAAATATTGAATTTTAAACAAATCATATTACTTTAAAAAAGTTTGGTGTAACCGTTTTATGTATAACATAATTATTGACAGTTAGATGTTATGTCACCAGTTTAAATTTTTTTGATTTATTTCACATTTTAAAAAGATAGTATTTTATTTATTTAAATTACAGAATATGTTAAAAATTCTAATGATGTGTATAATTTAAAAAGTTTGGTGTAAATTTTAATGGTAAGTTATGTTAAATTTTTTACTTTATTAGCCTCATGTTTATTTCATGTGCTTGGTGTAAAGTTTATTTCATGTGCTTGGTGTAAATTTTAATAGTAAGTTAGGTTAAAATTTGTATTTTGTAGCCTTATGTGTATTTCATGTTATATATTATTGTTAGTAAAGTATGCATATAATTTAGTTAAATTTTGATAGAGGCTAAGATTTTAATCTGTTAGATGTTACATAGTTGTAGGTGTGGGTATGTTTATAGGTTAAATTTTTTAGTTGTAGTGTGTTCTTTACATAAGGTTAAATTTTTTATTTGCATATTTTTTAAGGGTAGGTTTGTTTATTTAGGTGTGTTTAATTTAGTGTAAATGTGGGGGTTTCATCACCCTAATTAAATTACAAATACTTATATATAATTATATTAATTTACAATATTTATAAAAAAAATTGTTATAAGATCTAAATAATATTAGAAATTTTGAACTAGTACTACTACCTAAAAAAATATTAGTTTTAATGTAGTTATTTATAGGTAGATTTAAAATCAAAAACAGTATATTAGATTAAATATAAAGTTTTAATATATATTAGTAAAAACAAATCACATGCTTAAGTTTAGTTTGACATTTAATTTGAGTAACTAAGTATAAGATAATTATTAAAAGGTAAATGTTATTTCTCCAATTATAATTTAATTCATATTTTACCATGATATTCCCTCCGTACCCCGTCTTTTTGAAAGAAATTTTTTTCCCATAATACATGTCCACTTTTCCTTTCCAATGCAAATATAATGACATTATTCCAAACTAAACCTTCTTGAAAGTTGTATAACATTTAATGAGGAGGATTGAATAAGAGTCTACATTCATTCATTTAGGGTATAAGTGGAAAAACATTATCAAATTTATGATTTCTTAATATGCGTTAGTAGTATTTTATTTATTTTAATTACAGAATATAATAAAAATCTAATGCTTGGTTTAATTTCAATAGCACGTTAAGTTAAGTTTTTTACTTTTATACTATTTTTTTTGCATGTTAAATGTTGTTGTTAGTAAAGTAGGTGTTAAAATGTTGATAGGTGCTGATATTTTAAGTGTGACTTGTAGGAGTGGATATGGGTGATTTTAACTGTGACATAGCTGTGTGACATAGTTATAAGAGTGTATAGGGGTGGGCTTGAATCTATGCAGGTGCGTCCGTATGTTTATGTTAAGAGAAAAGCGATCCTAAGGTTAACCTTAGGAAGTTTCCTGAGGCAATTAAAAAAATATTAATGGTTGTGACTCTTTTTTCCTTTTTTAAATTAAAAATAATTTTATTATAAATATATCATGACATAATATTGTACTAGGGTTTCAAATACATAATGCACGTACTGATATCATAGGAAGTCCAATACTTACAGGAAAAAATGGAATGCAGGCGGGCAATGAATCTTTTGTTCCTGGGTGACTATTCTATTGGTCTCTAATTATGCTTGCTCTGTATGTTTTTGCATGACATAAACTACATTTCAAACAAGGAATGTTTTATTTTCTTTCATGATTTCCCTCAATTTTGATTCCGTAGAAGAGTGCTAAAGTAATTTGAGAATAGAGTTTTTAATTAAAGTAAGGTTTATATGATTTAGTATTTGGTAACATGAAAGTAAATGGTCCCGGTTTTTTTTTAAATGTCTTGAGGAAATTTCTCCTTAGGATCCCTTTTCTCTTATGTTAAAATGTAGTGTGCCTATATAGTTTAATTTTTTTAGTAGTAGGTGTGTTCATGAGATTAGGTTAAATTTTTTAGTTGTAGGTATGTTATTTTATTTGTTTAGGTGTAAGTGTTAGGTGTTTAAGAGTTAATTTGTTTATTTGTTTATTTAGGTGTGTTTGATTTTGCTGGTTTTTATGACGTAACATTAGTAAGGACTTATTAATTAAATTACACATACTTATATATAATTGTATGAATTTTTAATATTTAAAAAAAAATGTCATAAGATATAAGTAAAATTAGAAATCTTAGTCTATTTTAAAACTCTCCAACTACCTAAAATGTATTGGTTTTATATAGTTATTTGTAGATACATTTAAAATTAAAAATTGTGTATTAGATTAAATATAAATATAAAATTTTAATATATAATAGTAAAAACAAATCATATAACTTAAGTTTAGTTTGAGATTTAGTTTGAGTAACATTTTTAGTATAAGATAATTATTGAAAGTTAGATGTTATGTCTCAAATTTTAAAATTTATAATTTAGTTCACATTTTATCCTGATAGGTTTTTATTTATTTTAATTACAGCATATAATAAAAATTTAATAATGTATATAAATTAAAAGGCTTGGTTTAACTATCATTAGCAAGTTAAGTTAAAATTTTTACTTTTGTAACTTTATGTGTATTTTTTTATGTTAAATATTATTGTTAGTAAAGTAGGTAGTTAAAATTTTGATATTTTAAGCAAGGCATGCATGTATATGTGTCTGTATATTTATGTTATGTCAATACAATGTATCTATACATATTCATTAGGTTATGTATGTATATGTGTTGTATGTTTATGTTATGTGTGTCTATACATATTCATTAAGTTATGTATGTATATGTGTCTGTATGTTTATGTTATGTTAATACAGTTGTGTCTATACATATTCATTAGGTTATGTATGTATGTATGTATATGTGTCTGTATATTTATGTTATGTGTGTCTATACATATTCATTAGGTTATGTATGTATATGTGTCTGTATGTTTATGTTATGTTAATACAGTGTGTCTATACATATTCATTAGGTTAAATTTATTAGTTATAGATGTGTGGTTAGATTTTATTTGTTTAGGTGTGAGTGTTAAGTATTTTAAGAGTTTTTTTATTTGTTCAGATGTAAGTGTGTGTTAGGTATTTTAAAAGTTAATTTGTTTATTTAGGTGTGTTTAATTTGGTATAGATGTGGAGTTCTATAAGTTATGACTATAATAAAAAATTGAATAATTAAATTACAAATACTTATATATAATTTTATAAATTTGCAATATTTTTAGAAAGATTTATTATAAGATATATGTAAAATTAAAAATATTGATTTATTAAAAAATTTACCACCTAAACAATATTAGTTTATGTAGGTATATTTAACATTAAAACACAGAGTATTAGATTAAATATAATTTCTTAACATATAATTGACCTAAGTTTAATTTGAGATTTAGTTTGAATAACATTTTTTTAGTATAAGATCATTATTGAAAGTTAGATGTTATTTCTCCAATTTTAAATTTTATAATTTGGTTCACATTTTATAGTGATAGTATTTTATTTATTTTGATTGCATAATATAATAAAAATTTAATGATGTGTTTAAATTAAAAAACTTGGCTTAAATTTCAATAGTAAGTTGAATTAAAAATTTTACTTTTTTGATCTTATGTATATTTTTCCATGTTAAATTTTGTTGTAAGCAAAGTAAGTATGTTAAAATTTTATATGTTAGTGTTACTTAATTGTAGGTGTGGGTATTAAAAATATAATGTATGTTAATGTAATGTCTATACATATATTATTTTTAGTTATAAGTGATTCCTAGGTTGAATAGTTATATGGGTGCACATTGAGAGTACAGTCTATGTTACATTTTAGGTCAATTTTTCAACTGTAGGTGTGTCCTTAGATTTCTTTTGTTTAAATATAAGTGTTAGGTTTTTAGATTTTTTGTGTTTAGGTGTAAGTGAGACATTTTTAAAGTGGCAATTTTATTTATCTAGGTGTGTTAAAATGTGGAGTTTTTAAGACATAATATTTGAGTTAGATTTTATTTATTTAGATTAAAGTTTTAGGTATTTTAAGAGTCCCATTTTATTTATTTGGGTGTGTTTATTTGAATGTAGATGTGGGGCTTTTAAGATGTAACATTATTTTAGGAATTTTGAACAGGTGTATATGCTGATACATGTGATTTATATGTCATTTTATTTAGGGTTGTACATATTAAAATTATCAAAAATATTATGTTTTTCAAGTTTTTTTGCGATGTTACTATCTTCTGAAAATATTTACAAAAATACGGGGCAACTAAAATCAACCAGATATGCAACAGTTTTTGGTTGTATTCGAGATTGATGAGATTGATTTCGTTGCCTGGAGTCGCAATTGAATCGAGTTGCAAAAAAATCGTATTTTTGTAAAAAAGAATTTACAAAATCGTATTTTGGTAAATAAAAATTAAAAAATATATATTTACAACTTTTTTAAGTTATTGTATTTTTGCAAAAAAAAATTGAATTTGGATATTTTTTTAAAAAACCCAAAAACTTATGATAAATGAACATCGGGATCAAGTAAAACTTACGATAAATAGACATCTGGATCAAACTATACTAATATAATTCGCTCAACGCTATCAATATCATGATTTTGTTGGCTACATAATCGTATTTATTGGTTGCTTTAATTTAATTAAGATATTTTTCTTATTTGAGCATTCTCAAATAGACAATATGTATTAATAAAAGATAATTATTTTTAATCTTTTACTAACTACTCCCTCTGTCCATTTCAATTCTTATCATTTTCTATTTGGGATGTATCATCCAATTCTTTACATTTCAAAACTTTCCTAGTAAAGTTTTAATAATTTAAAAATTTTAATGGACCTACTTCTTCCCACTAAATTTCACTATTTTTCTAATCAATTACTGTCACACCACTTTACTCACTTTTCTAACACTTTCTAATACTTTACTCTTATTTCTTGTCTCCATGTCCAATACAAATGATAACAAATTTCTTGTCTCCGTGTCCAATACAAATGATAACAAATCATTTGGACTGAGGGAATACTAAATTATTCTTGTAACTTCTCCAACAGGTAATGCCGGGTTAATTGCTGATGGAATAACACGGCCAAGATGCTTTTTTTCAAAATTACTCATGCATGATGTATATTTTTTTTTTCGACTCATATGTATGCATAATCAGTCTTAGAAAATAGGCAATCAAATACTAATAACTCAACATTACGCAACAGTTTTGGGACCATGTTAGGACTCTAGCATTTTTTATTTGCAAATAGAGTTTCTATACATGGAAAATGGAAAATGATTTTCGTGACAATAACTCATCGTAGTGCACCAGTCAAAAGCTGTCGAAGGATCCCTTTCGTATTAAGTGGTATTTTACCAGCCTACTTACCATATTACCATAGAAATGAAGATCACCGTATCTACAACCTTCTCAGTTGGCTTTTCAAACACCTAACGCAAAGATTATATAGGATAGCGACAATTATCGAGTACACCTGATTTTTACACCATCGATCAATCCTATAAAAATACAGTGATATTTAAGTTAAAATTTCCACTGTAACAAAAAATCACTAGTAAATGATTGATTGTGGCCTGGGATTTATCTTATCCAGGACAACCAACTTGAAAGATTCGTTCTGAAGACAAATAAATATAGATACCCAACAGAGATTCCATTGATGGAGGCTTCAATTGGGAATCAATTGAAATCGCAGTTCCACTACAACTCTGCAGGGCAAGGTGAATATATATATTTGATTTTGTTGGTTTGCATGGAATACAGGCTGTAATGAAATCATTGTGGCAACCACAAGAAATGACACGTATATATATGTTAGTCCTAACGTGTCGACTCCAAGATCTGCATGCATAGGGGGGTCAAACCAAATAAAGGAGTTGCACGTCACGTGACTGCATGCCCGTTTCACAAGGGTTCTTTTTTTTTTTTTTTTTACATTCCCGAGTAGCCAGGGCCATGCACTGACGAACCATAGCGCTGTTCTGTTTGCACAAAAGTAGATGGTCATGGCCTATGGGCTATGGGTCCCTGCTCCCAAGCTTACATTGGCTCTTCTTCCTTTAAGTGAATGGGCAGAGGCTTAGTAAACAACAGAGTGATTAATTTTTTGAGCAAAGAGAGTCCCACGTGAATGCTGTTGCTCACTTATGGCAAGCAGCTGAAGTGTTATATTATCGAGTTCATGCACTGAACCTGTGGCATCTGCACTGTGCCTACTCCACAGGCAGCATCAATTAGGGTGCAGTGCACAAACCATGATGCTATAATATGTTCCAATCAGAAATGTAGGAAGAACCGGGTTTAAAAATGTTGAGAAAATGCGGGTTGAAGTTCCACGCCCATGAGCCGTTTTGATTTTTGAGCATTCATTAATCAAGTAGTCCTAGTGCGTCTTCGTAACCTTATACATGAAGTGAGTTCTCGTCCGTTAAAATGGTAACGACCCTTTGATTCGATGCATGGATTTATATAGAAATATACTGTAAATATCGTTTCAGTTTGTTTTGTTAACATTAAGTGTTTCTTTAACCCACCCTCCCTGTATTACTTTGGGCTTATATTACTTCCCAAAATGAAACAAGGAAAACCCCGTGCTTTACGAGGCCTCGGAAATTTTCCTCTAAATTTATGATTTTCAACCTCATTTGCGCGCACACATTGGTATGGAGTTACACTACAACAAAGAAATACAGTAAATGTCTTTCCTGCTCGTGTACACACTTTAATAACTATTTTTTTAAAAAAAATTATTAATTTTAATTGAAGGAGATTTTTGTGCATGAGCCCATTATTATTAAATAGAATAAAAATAAGCAAAATTAGCCAAGTTGATAAGGTGTGTTCATTGGCACGTATTAAAAAAATCATTAATTATTTATAAAGATCAGCACTGATGTGAATATGATATAATATTCCTCCAAAATGGCCGGTGTCAAAGACCAGGTTATCAAAACGTGACCCCTATATTTTTGGGTTATAAATTTGTCTTCATGTTTATAATAAATTTTAAAAATATTGGAGGTGGGAGAGAGTCGAACAGTCATCGTCCTAAACTCCATAATATATTGATTAATCAATTACTCTAAAATCTTAAAATTTTAGAGCAACGAATTACTTAACAGCTGAATTTCATCCTTCACAGTTGCCTAGTTGGCTAGCTTGGAGTTCAGCTGTTAAGTTGCAGCAAGTCATACAGAGTTGGAAACAATTCAATGTTGTGAGTTGTGATTCTGAAATTTGCATTAATTATGATCTTTACCAGTGTAGCAAAAAATTGCTTTATGATCTTTACGGTGTTGCAAAGATTCGCCGACCAAAGTTCGTTCATTTGCATTAAAATATATTAGAGAAATAGATGACCAAGGGTGAGGTCCATTAATCACAGGTCCCTTTCTGATGTTTGTGCTACTTATTTTGATCAATATCTGTACCCTTTATTAAAATCAGAAACCCCTTTATTAAATATATTAAATTAATTTAAT
>PHNY01293508.1:9176-24348 GCA_003724115.2 Anethum foeniculum | reverse complement strand
CCCTGATGAATAAGTCATATTTTTCTGAAAATATTATTTTTTAATATTCATCTTTGGATATATAACTTTTAAGAATTTTTTAAAAAAAGATATTAAGTTTGAATATGTTATTATTGACTAGGCGGAAACATAAACCTAAGAGGTAACATACTTGGAAATAATGTAAGATTTCATACGTAACTAAAAAAAACTACCTATTATCTTTTGGTAATATTTTAAAATTATCATTTTTATTCATATTTTATACAGAATATTATATTTCACTATGGCATAGATGGCCTCATGCAATGCTTTCCAAATGTAACACCAACTTTTTGTTACCGTAGATAGTATTTTTTGACATTTTGCAACGACGCCCTAATCGATGTTACATTACATGTAAGACTATTGTTTCAAAGAAATCGTAGTGTTGCACAATGCAACGGTACACAAATCGCGTTGCATTTGTTGGGCAAAAAAAGACCAGAATTGATGACCTGGCCCACATCTGCTCTCGTGGCCAGTGCAACCTACATGTGGGACCCACAATTGTGGACCATATGTGATGACTTTGCAATGATGATGTCAGCAGGTGGTATATGCTTTGATGATGTAGCAGTGATGACGTCAACAAGTGGGCCCATCTGCTGACGTGGCAGTGATGATATCAGCAAGTGGGACCATTTGCTGACGTGTCCTTGCCCATGTGTCTCTTAGTGTTACATTTGGTGATTTGCATTGCATTTTGCCTTTCTGTGTTGCAGTTTCAGTTGTAAACATTTTTTAATTTTTTTATAGTTTTTAGATTTATTTGGTACAACTTTATAATTATAAAAATGGTCAAACTGTCTAATTTTATATTTATAAATATTAAAATTAATTTATAATAAATATAATTTATTTTTATAAGTATCATTGACGAAAATTATTTACAATAAATATTTTTTTTAAATTGTATTCAACTTTATAGAGATGAATTATTTATAATATAAATTTCATGAAAAAAATTATGTATAAAATCATTTTACTATTTTTAGTATTCACAAAACTCTTTTATCTGAAAACTATTCATCTCCCTCGCGATATCGTCTGTCTCTCCCCCAATCATTTTTCAGCAATCAAACACTTTTCGATTTCCAAGATTCGTGTCACCCGCTTTTCTCTCACCCGGCCCAACTCTCTCTCACCCGCTTTTCTCTCACCTGACCCAGCTCTGTCTCACCCGCTTTTCAATTCATGTCGATTGGGGTTGATGTCGATTCGGGTTATATGGATTAGGGTTCATGTTAATAAGATTGGAGCTTCGATTAGGGCTTCAATTAGGGTTCATGTGGATTAGGGTTCTTGTCATTAGGGGTTCGATTAACGATTTAATTTGGGTTCAATTCAATTTATCTCTGCATGTATCTCTCTCCATCACTTCAATTTATGTTTAATTTTATTTAGGTTGATTATGCATTTGTGTATATATGTCTATTATGCTTTTGTGTATATATGTGAACATGTGTAATTGCATAGTAAAATGTAAATATTTTATTGATAGTAAATACTAAATATAAAACGTTTAATCGATAATTAATAAGACATTACATGGGGGTGTAGCAGGGGGTGTAGGAGGGCAGCAGACCAGAGGGGAGTCTTCCTTGTCTTGCTACTTTAGTTTTGCCGACATCATCATTGAAAAAGCTATGATTCGTTCTTGTTGGCGAAGCTTGAACATGCGTCTTTCTACTTTGAGGTGCCAATTCATATGCATGAATATGACCTCAATTTGGTCGTCATTACAGAGAGTGTCCCACACATCCCTTGGGATGTCGACCATACCATAGTTTTCTTATCTGCTACAAAACTACAACTAATGTTGCATTAAACATAGTATGGTGTTGCTTATTAATCATGGTGTTGCAGCATTGCAATGATAGCTTTTACGGTGTTGCATTACTTATCTGACAAAATCATTCATAGTGACGTGGCATGTGACATGGCACATGTTGGACCCCTATTTACTGATGTGTCATGCCACCTATCTGGTGACATCGTCACTGTCGGCCCTACATACTGACGTGGCATCACACCTGTCGGGATTTCTCTAGAAGTGGTCCTACCATGCTGACGTGTCATGCCCCGTGGCAGGTGATTCAGCAAGATGGACCCCACTATACTGACGTGGCATGTCACGTGGCAAATCAAGCATTGCATTAGATATTTTGGTATTGCATATATATATTTATAATGTTGCATTTTCTGTCATTTGTTTTTTTAACTTTAAATTTTGTAATATAATTAAAAATTATGTCTACGTTTACACTTTAAATATGTTTTACATAGTTTTCTTTATTGGGTATATTTTCAAACCCGGTTTGCTGAACTATAAGAATTAGGGCTTAAGAATCTCAAACTCAAATTCTAAAATTGGGGCTTCGAGTTGGGGATTGAAGGTATATTTTCTTACTCTCAAACGATTTAATTTGTGAGCTATAGATGACTGTATTTTGGGTCTAATTTGAGTTTAATTTGTAGATTTTGAAGCTATGCTGAGTCAAGACAGTGATTGTGATTCCAATGGCATTCCTGGGTACATGCAAAATGGCAGTGATGGGGAAGAGTGGTTTGAAGGTGATTTTTCTTATCCTGAAAATGGTGCAGGTGTTTATAGTAAAAATGATATTGATGATACTTTTTCTAGTTCTGATGGTATTGAGAAGGCTGAAGAATGTGTTAAAGCTAGAGAAGCTGATCTGGTGAGGATTAAGGCACTAGTTGAATCTGGAAGATTTGAGGAGGCAAATGCATTGGTCGCGAAGGCTGATTTTGAGAAAAAAATATGGAAAAAGTAAAGATGTTGACGCTGATTTTGAGAATTCTATACATGAGTTGAGCTTGAAGATTAAGCAAGATCTTGAGGCTAATTTTGAGGCCAAAATGAACAAAGTGATGCAGGAGAACATGCCATGGATGATGAAAAAGATGGGGGAAGCTAATCAAAATTTTAAAATCGATTTTGGAGACTGTTCTACTAAGGTGTCTAGTGATGAAGCTGAAAATGGTACTCCTACGACTCGAGAAGGCACCAAAATGTAGTAATATCATTACGTATAGTTGTCCCTAGTTTTTAAGTATCTTTGTTGTTTTGAATAAGTTTATTTCTTTTCTGAATGTAGTTTGCATTGGTTGTTTTGTTGTTGTTGTTGTTGTGATGTGGTTCTAGATAGGAAGTTATTGTACCCATCCTCCAACTAAAACGGGAGGACTTCATCAAATGAATGTGTTTGTTTGGTTTTTAAAATTTTTACCAAGAGTTGTATCAAATGAATGTGTCAAGTTTGCTTTGCATAGAACAATGAAAAAAACATAAAATTAGACAATAAAGGGGACAATATATAAAAAATTTAATTCTTTAATAAATATACTAAATGATAAACATCTAGTTACATAATTTTAAATAAAAAACTTAAAACATTATTAGAAACATAAAAACTGGACTTAGACAAGGTGGGAGATGGTGGCTGGTGGCTGCTGGGCTTAGACAAGGTGGGAGATGGTGGCTGGTGGCTGCTGCCTCTGGATAATACCTCCTTCCGCTCCGACGAAGTGGTTTGCCATGGAATTGGCCCCTCGATTGGCATCGTTAAAGGTAGGTTGGATGTCCACGTGAATCCACGCAGCATCCGGGCATCCTTATCGTGTCCACCACCATAGTCATTGGAAAATCTGGATCGTTGTTCTCTGTAGCTGTGATGGCCTCCTTGCACTCAGAAAAAAAACAACAACGAGCTTCACCCTCTCCCAAGCCATCTTCGGGCCATATTAGATGGCCCAAAGCTCAGCCATGACGTGATCGGCCACCCCAATGTTGCCTCCCAACCCTCGCACCCACCTGCCAATCATCTTCATCACAGCAGCAACATTAGCACACCTTGAAGCCCTATGGAACACACCTTTAACATTCACCATGTATGCCAATATTTTTTGACTGATTATAGTTTTGTGTTTGTTTACCTTTTGATGTGTGTTTATATAGGGACTAGAAGTTGTACAGATGTGTTAATGCAGTCAAGAGTTTGCATTTACAAGAAGTCATATAGCTTGACCTTTGAATCAAACAACCAATGCATGTAGACTGTTGCATTGATACAATGAAACAACCTATTGATCATCGTGCTGTGAATTGAGTATGGAGAGAAAGAGAGATAGTGGAGATAGAATTGATTAAATACATAAAATGTAACATATAACTTAATTAGATTGCTATTAATTATGTATACTCTGTTTTATCAAACTGAAATTATACTAAAATGCATGTTAATTATAAACTGAAATTTACAATGCATGAATTGGGCACTGAAGGGGTAGCGTGTGAAAGACTAGAAACGTTGCAGTTGGTCATTTCATGTTGTATTTATTATATTATAGTGTTGCATTTGCTATTATAAAGTAAACTAAATTTGTCCAAATGGCAATTTATATTTTTTTATATTACTTTTTCACCGTCTAACCTAACAATGTTAATAATTAATGATGTTAGTGATAAGAAATTTTTAATAAATAATTATGTATTCATTTCGGGGGATTTGGGCTTAGGGGTTAGGGGTAGTGATTATTTTTTTTGTTAAAAATTATTTTAATGATCTAACTGTACCGACATTAATATTTAACGATTTTAGTCATGTGGAATTGGTTTGTTACAAATTCGTAATATGTTGTTATATATATTGTAGTAGTTGAAGGTCTAAAGTGCGCACATTCTCGCTACTAACTAGTGGTGAATTTTTTAAAAAAAAATTTTTGACGACCCAACCATACCGATATAATTATTTAAAGATAGTAGTCATGTGGAGTCATGACTACTATCTTTATATAATTATATCCAACGGAGTCATGTGGAGTCATGACCCAACGACTTCGATTTATTCAGTTAGGGCTTCAAATCTCTCTACCTCGATTTGGGCTTCAAACTTCTGTGAGACTATTTATCTTAATCAGGTATGCCACTAGTCTTTTTCATGTGGATAAATTCATTTTGTGAACAGTGGTGTGCTACATTGTGTTTTTAATATGAATATAAGTGTGTGTTTTAAAAAAATAAAATTATAAGTGTTTTTGAATGTGATTGTTTATGCATGCGTCTCTATTCATGTTTTTTAGGATTTTGTTTAGGTTCCTCAGTGAATGTTTTGATTTGTTCAAATGTTGTCGTGTTCTGGTAATCTTTTCAATTTGAAATGATTTTAAAGAAGTTGAATACGGTGGACCTGAACATCTAAAATGCATGTTTTCGATTGAACGATATTTAGGGAAGTTAAAATCTTATGTTTGAAACGGGAGCAGACCGGAGGGTTCCATTGTAGAAGGTTACTTAGCAAAAAAGTGTGTGACATTCTGTTCTAGGTTTTTCAGCGCTGATGGAAGTACAAAGGATGTTCCCAATTCGAGAGATGTTCAACAGATGTAAAATTCCACATTGGAACAAAAAAGAATAAAGATGGCAAGTTAATCAAATTCAAAGATGCATATTGGAAGGCAGCACATCCCTACATTTTATTCAATTCCGATGATAAGGAAATAGAGAGTTTTATTGAGTAAGTTCTGAAGTCCTTACTTAATAGTCTCAATTCTATAAAATTTAGTACATGCACTTCATAATTTATTTAACCTTAATAATATTTTAGGTACCATCGAGTCTTCATGGATGGTCTTGTAAATCCAAGGAAATACAAAAGGGAACGAGCACACACAGAAGAGTTCTGGAAATGGTTAAAGGAAGAGAATCTGAAAAGGCACAATGTTTCAAGAGATTTAGAGGTGCTTGCATTGGGTCGAAATCGACTAGCTAAGAAGTTCAGTGGTTATTTCATTTATGGATACAGATTTCATACAAAATTTAGAGATTCTCGTTGTACCACACAAAATAGCGGCATGTTCTTGACTTCCAAAACCACTAGCTTTGCTAGTTCGAAAGACCAGAACCCAATAGTTGGAGATGTCAACCACTACGGAGCAGTAGAAGAAATTGTTTAAATTGATTACTGGGATGTTTTTGCAGTGGTCCTTTTTAGGTGTTGTTGGTGCCAAGTAGTAAAAGATTCGCATGGTCTTACTCGAGTAAATTTTTCTAGGTTATGCCACAAAGCTGATCCTTATGTCATGTCAACATGTATTTAATGTAGAAGATCCCATTGAAAAGAACTTATATTACGTTGTGAAAAATTGCCGCGGGAATGGTGTAATTCTGAAAATGATAATGCAACTGAAGAAGTTGACATTAACATCACTGTTGACAAAGCTGTTGTGCCAATGTGGCAATTGCAACCACATTTAATCATACATCCACGGAAAAACCTAATTGAAGGTATACATAAATGTATCTATATTATAGTCTCATACGTGTAAGATTTATCATGTCTACCATTTTTTTTTCTTTTTATAGATTCAGCTAAGAAATTGCCGGTGAAACAGAAGTACACTACTACACATCAACTTCAGCAGCAAAACAAAAAAATTAAAAGGAAGACACCTGATCTGCCAGATAAGGCGAACACTTCTTCATCAGTGCAGAATTTCATTACCAGTACGTAAAATATCGATGTCACTAATAATGGAAGTGCAAAGAGGAAGTTAAATTTAGTCGATGAACCAGAGGAAGATGAAGATACTGGATGCATATTTTTTGATTTGCAGGTATTTTTTTTCTTCAATTTGTTGATTTGTAATTTTGAAGGGTTTTTGTTCACTTGTAATTAACATGTTTTTGTGCTTGTACAAATTTCTATTTATGCTATGGTCATATGATCATTTAACTTGTAGTTGCCTCCACCACCGCCACCACCATTGACAAACTTTACAATGTATGAACTAAAAAGACTCGAGAATATCAACCAAAATGATGCAGTTGCTCAATCACTCGGTTTGCCTTCTCGTATGAGGTCTGCTGGAGTACAAATTGAAAAAAAAAAGATAAAGAGCCTGAGGACTGCGATGAATATATTCCACAAGAAGAGGGTGCAGATGACAGGGATGACTCATCAGAGGTACACAAAACTTATCATTAATTAATCACTTGTAATTTTGGATATATGCACGTAAAAATTATTACCTGATTTATCACTTATTATTTTGTCTACATGCACAAAACATACCAAACTAACTGTAAAGAAGGAAAGCTGCCAAGGCAAAAAAAACCCACCTCGACCTGGACGAAGAACTCGTTCTCGAGCCACTGCAACCACTCACAGTGAGAAGGAACCAACATGTGCTGCCAATACAACTAAGAGGCTTCTGAAAAAAGCTAACACTGACAGGGGAGCAACAAGTTCGTGTCATGCTCCAGTTCTAAAACCAATATGCTAGAAAGTTTTTAAAGACTCAGAGAATGTCTTTGAACCCGGTACAATCGCTGCTTATAATGCGATGAGAAAACGTCAAGATAAGAATATTACTGCTCCAACAATAGAGGATAATTTATATTTTGATCAGCAAGAGACTGCAGATGAAGAAGTTGAAGCAGGTAAAATGTTGTTTCCTTTTGTTTCCAAGATAATTTTATGTTAAATTAGGAATATGAGTCACTCACTTAATTTAATTGTTGAAAGCAGTATTTGGTGTCATCGCAACCTTAAAATTATTTCTTTTCCCTAGGATTTGTGTTTTTATTTTTACTACCATATTTATTTAATCATATTTTTCTTTGAACCTGGTGCATAAAATGCGAGCTCCAAGGAAACCTAGAGGGCGGTCAAAAATGAGTAAGGTTCACGTGAGAGGTCCTGATGAAAAAAATAGTTATCACCTCCAATAAAGAGGGTCAGCCAGTTTCTCATGATCAAAGTGTTATTATCGAGTTGAGTAATTTTCTCGGGACACAAGTGAAGGATAACGTGTCTCTCATTTACGTGAATTCCCATGTTGTTCTAAAGCAATTGAAAGAACAAATATGGGAGTACATGCTGGTAAATTCAAACACCCTATATCAGTGATGAATTCGTATATTTTTATTTTTTATTGGTTAGTTAATAATTTAGTTATATGTTTGATTCATTTTAGGCTAGGCATGTCATTGCCGAGGAAGGATGCTGGTGGGTCATGAACACACTTAATGAGTCATTGAGGCAGTACAAGTGTCGATTTAAAGCCAAGTATTATAAGAAAATTCAAACCGACGGGGAAAGGATTGAGAAAAGGCCTGAAACAATTTCTCATGAGGATTTTAAACAACTATTGAAGTATTGAGGGGATGAAGAAGTTCTGGTACAACTAAAATGACATTAACAAGAATACTAAGCTAATTTGATATTCATGTGACATATATAAAAATAGAAATTAAGTAAATTAATATTAATCATATTATTTAGAGAAAAATAAGTTAGTGGATTTATTTAATGCTAGCGGATAGAGTAGATTTTGTTGAATTGATCATTGATCTTCTTTTTGTTTTTATAGAAGCTATATGAGGACAATGTAGCGTGTCGTAATACACTGGTCGAGACACATACCCTCAGAACTCATGCGCAAGCTATAGAAAAGATGGTATATAAAAATTAGTAGCTTTTCATCTATTTTGGTTTTTTTTTTTGGAATTAAGGATTTCTGCTTGTACTGCAAAATTGTGGTTTCGTTAACTATGTTGTCGTGGTTCTCTTAAATTGAAAATTGGGTTTGACTTTCTATAATCCTAATACATGATAGAAAAGGAAGTTCGCAGAAGTTGCCCAGCTATCTACTGCTGAAATTTATTTGGAAACTTATAAGCGAACAGAGGGGCGAAGCTACAAAACAAACACAGCTGAACTGAAAGCCAAATAAGTAAGTATATTCTTTCATATAGAAGTGGTCTGATTTGATGTTTAATTACAGTGAGTTTATGATTGATATAAAATATTGATGTGGTCATCTCTTGTAGAAGAGGATTAAGGCGCTTTGAATCAGGAAAAATTGACGAGGCAAATACATTGGTGGCTGGTGGAAAGAGGCATGGAAAGAACTGGCTGGTTGGAAGTAAAGGAAAGAAATCTAGAGAAAGTTTAACTTCTGCTCCTATAAAGATTTATATACATGAGCTGATCACAAAAATAAAGCAAGATCTCGAGGCCGATTTCGAGGCAATAATGAGGCAAATGATACAGGAGAACAATGCGCCCCTGATGAAAAGGCTAGGCGAAGCTAATCCTGATCTTAAGTTCAATTTTGAAGACTTTTGTGCTACGTTATCGAGTGACCAAGATGAAACTGACACTCCAATGACACAACTAGGCACTGAAGTTTAGAAAAATCATTATATTGCGACCCTAGTCTTAGACTAATATCATTATGTTGGTTTTCTTTTTTGAATTTGTTGTTCGAAGGAGTATGGTAGTGTTTAAAGGAGTACTATAGTAGTGTTCGAAAGGGTATGGATGTGATAGAGTTGTGTATGGATTGTAGGGATGGTAATTTTGTGAATGCTATTGGGATGACAATTGTGCGATTTGGTTTTGGTTTTATGGATGCAATATTCATGTACAAGTCTGTTATTTCAAAAAAATTTCTTGAAAGTGTTGCATTTATTGATGGTTTAATGTTGCAAATATTTTATTTTTAATGTTGCATTTCCAAAAATCTAGTGTTGCATTTCAGTGTTGCACTAGATCATGTACCCCAGCTGACGTGGCAATGTGGGACCCACTACTGACGTGGCACCAGGTGGGACCCACTACTGCCATAGTAATTGGGGTCCACATCTGCCACATCATCAAAAGTGGGTCCTACCAGTGGGTCCCACAATTGCTGACATGGCATATGTGGACCCAGGGTGTTGATCTGGAAAATGATGACGTGTCAAGTACTGGCTTGTCAGTTTCTCGTGTGTCAAGTCTTACATGGCAGTTGACATGGCATTTCAAGTTACACAACCGACGTATGTGTTTCATATTTATGTAACGCTTATCACTGTTGCGTTACATGTTTTTTTTCTTGCAGTATGGACCTAATGCAATAATTTGTGTTGTTGCAGTTGATGGTAAAAAAGTGTTGCATTATATATGAAATCTAAGGCTCGCAGGTGCAACACCCAGTTTCCGTTGCATACTTCAAAAAATGGCTTAATGCAACGCTTTTCTGGGCTATTGCCACATTAGAAAAGCATTGCATTTGAGAAATTTTGGCGTACTGGTGGTTGCATATAATTTCCATGTCTATATTGTGTTAACTGATTTTGTGTAGAAATATTGTGGGAGATTAATTAGTGAAGTTGAAAGGCCATGTCTTTCAGTAGTCATGTCTCATAAATTCGAGTGGACATTTCCAACAAATGCATGATTTATATTTTCTAGAGATATTAAGATGAATTTAGACCAGTTAACTTATTTTAATAAGCATAGTAAAATTAAATATATCAGACTAATTATTTCCATATTATTTTTTTGCTAATTATTAGTTAAATTATTAATAATAACTAGTTAAATTATTTCATGTTTAAGTAATTGTTTTTTCATGACTTCTTGTTCTTAACTAATTTTGTATTTTTCTTATCAGGTAGGAGACGTGAGTATTCGACATCATTTACATGAAACAAAATACGCCATGACATGTGTACGTTCAAAATACTAGTGACTTACACTATGATGAATATACACGTATCCATGGTGTACTTTGTTTAGTTGATTGTGCAGCTGATCACTGAAGGAAAATTTACTACATTTCCATTTTTATTTATTGCATCAGTTTGTTGCTCTCGTAATAATTTGTGTATATTTCTACTTCAGCTCGAGAAAGAAGAAGGTTTAATACAGTGCGTAAAGGTGGAGAATGGCACACCTATCACTCCTGTCAATCAATCAAGGTGACATTGCTGCTTCAATATGATTTTGTAATCTTAATTGATAGTTGTCTAGTACTTAGTTATTTTTTAATCTTAAATATGTATGGTGGTGGTTGATTATCGTAGTTTGGAGTTGTAATAGGAATGAGAATTCGTAGTGGTTATTTGTGTTCTGAATGTTGGTTTACACTTGCAATGGTTATTAATGAAAATTTGCTTAAATAGAGCCTTTATTTTGAAAAAAATAATGTAGTGTTACATTTGCTTATTATATTGTTACATTTGACGTCTAATGCTTACAAAAAATATTGGAAAGTATTGAAAAAATTCATTTGCATAAAAAAAAATTAATTTAATATAATGCTGACGTGGCACGGTGGCTACAGCTTCCAAAAAAACATCAAAAATTATTTGAAAGCCATGGGAATTGAACCCACGACGTTCGACACAACCAAACACATGAGCAAGCCATGCAGTTGTGTTGTAATTCACCACACTTATATATGACTTGTTGATATCCCTAAACCTTAAACCCTAAACCCTAAACATGGAATTAATTTTTTTAAAAATCATTTTAATATTGAATTAAAAAACTTAAAAAAGAAATTTGCTTTTATTTGGTGTGTGAATTTTGTAGTCAAATGCGGTCAAATTACTTAACCTTTAATTGAATGCTTATAGAAAAGTCTACCGCAATGTGTGCCTATAGAGAAGTCTATCGTGAAGTCAACATTTAGAGAAGTCTGTCGCGAAGTCAGCCTATAGAGAAGTCTATCATGAAGTCATCCTATAGACATGTCTATTGCGAAGTCAAGGCTATAGAAAAGGCTATCATAATAGAAGCTACAAAAATCTATATGACGAAGTGAGATCTCTGTGAGGAGATATCGACAAGTCCTTATCACGACAAGGACATCTCTACAAGGGCTCAGTTCTAAATTTCGATAATAGTACCATTTGCAGAGTACAAATATCATGGAGATTCAAAACCACAGTCAACAAGCCATTTTAATTGACTACTTACCCAAATAAATTCAAAAAAATATCATGTTATTTGGTGTGTGGATTTTGTAGTCAAATGCGGTCAAATCACTTAACCTTTAATTGACTACTTAACCGAAAAATTATATTATTTTTTAAAATCATTTTTACAATCCAACCGTACCGATGTTATTGTAACGTATTAATATCGATTCCAAACTTTCAAAAATAATTCGACTTTTACTTAGTGCGTGGATATTTACCCCAAAAATGAAAAAGAAGACGGCAAATTTCCCCCAAAACATTTCAGCAGTACTCTCGAAGCCAATTAATTTCAGTGTAGTTTCCCCCTTTTCAACAAAATAATGTTAGTCTACTTTCCCCCTTCAACAAAATAACGTAAGCTTCAGCACCATCTCTCCCTCAACCACCATCATCTTTTGCTTTAGAGCACCACCATCTCCTGCTTCTTGTGTATGTTTCTCTTACTTCATTTTTATTTTGATTTTTCGATTCAGTTAGGGCTTCATTCAATTGGTTATTTTAAATTTGAACAATTACAGTTTTTTTAAACTTAAACATTAGGTGGGCTTTAGATCCATGTGGGTATTAGGTGGCCTTTTTTTAATTAGAATTTTATTTATTATGTGTATAATTTTCTACATTAATCTTTTGATAATTCTAGGTTTGTATATTTCTGTGTTTACAATGGACGATGATTATATAGGTTGGATAGGTTATCTAAATGTAGTAAATAATATAAAAAAAGGGATAAATGCATTTTTGGAAAATGCATTTCCCATTTATGCTAAAGGCGATGAAATGAAGTGACCCTGCAAATTATGTGTGAACCGTAATTGGCATCATAAAAATGTTATTTAAGATCACCTAATTTGGAGTGGGCCTTCCCCTAAACACTTGAAATGGATTTGTGGGGTTTTTCATACCAGTGAAGACAATACTTAATGGATTGTGAAATGGGGATGGGTTTTGAAGACAATCTAGATCAGATGTTTAATTTTACGGTTAAGGGGTTTCGAGATATAGAAGACGGCTGTGATGGTATAGCAAATGTAGAGGCTAGAAAGTTCTATGAGCGTGTTAGAGAGGGGAAACAATCACTGTACCACAGATGCTCTAAATTTTCTCGATTAAGTTTTATGATCAGACTTTATCATCTAAAAAGTGTTCATCGAATGACCGAGTCTTCCTCTGGTGATTTACTAGGATTTATGAATGAAGTTTTTCCTGATGCCAGTCTACTTTCGTCTCTTAATGCTTCCAAGAACATGATTAGGGATTTAGGACTCGAAAATACATGCATGCCCAAATAGCTGCATGTTGTACTGGGCAGATAATGGAGATAAAGAAGAATGCGTACATTGTGGTGTTTCTACGTGGGTGTTGAAAGAAAAAAAAAAGCATTGATGCTAATGATGAACCAAAAAAAGATGAATTACAAAGTACCAGCAAACGTGATGAGGTACTTTCTATTGAAACCAATGTTGCAAAGGTTATTTATGTGCAAGGATTTTTCTAAACTAATGACATGGCATGTTGTAGGATGACAAAAAGATGGGAATTTATGACATCTGGCAGATGCTACGACTTGGAAGACAATGGATGCTAAGTACCCTGATTTCTTAGCTAAAATTCGGAATGTCAGTTTGGGAGTTGCGGCAGATAGATTCAATCCGTACCGTTCGATGAATTAAAGTCACAGTACATGGCCAATCGTGTTGGTTAATTATAACCTCCCACCTTGGTTATGTAAGAAACAAGAAAATTTAATTCTTCCAAAATTAATATCCGGTCCAGATTCCCCCGGAAACAAAATTGACAGGTACATGCAACCGTTAATTGCAGAGCTAAAATAGTTATGGGAAGCCGGTGTTGAAACCTATGACTCGTTTGCTAATTAGAATTTCAACTTACGTGCGAGAGTCTTATGGACAATCAGTGATTTTCCTGGATATGCCATGTTGTCGGGTGGAGCGCACAGGGCAAGCTAGGGTGTCCTCTCTGCCATTACGAGACTTAATCAAGTTACTTGAAGCATAGCAGAAAATGTGTTATACGAACCACAAAAAGTTTCTTCATCATACGCACAAGTGGAGGCTGGATAAAGAAAGATTTAACGGCAAAATTGAAATGGGATAGTTCACGGTATTGGACTGTGATGCATCATGATAGACTAATGGACATTGCTGAGTTGGATGTCCTTCCCCACACATATCACGGAATATAGGAGAATTCTGAACTTATTGAACGTGTTGAATGTGCTGCACTGGTTGATGTCTATCCACTGATAAATGCTTGAATTTTTTATTTAAAGCTTCAAACTGTGAAACCATCTGAGCTGAAAAAGATGTAAAAGGATCAACTTCATGCAACCTGCTAATTTTTTAGAATTTGCTCTTTCATAGGCCCTGCAATTATTTGAAGTAATATCCTCAAGAATCTCAAAAGCATCTTCTGGATACTGGTTGATCAATGAACCCCTAGCTGCTCCATCAACTTGAGTAGCACACTGCAAAGTCAGCCCATTATAGAATGTGCAAATCTTCTGCTTATCAAATAGTCCATGATGTGGACACTTTCTCAAAAGATCTTTGAACCTCTCATAAGCTTCATAAGAGATTCCATGTCAAATTGTTGAAACTTCTGAATTTCTTTGATCAGATGCTCTGTCTTTGCTGGAGAGAAGTACTTGTTTAGAAATTTCTCAACAAGTTGATTCCATGTAGTAATAGAGTTGATTAGTAGAGAGTCCAACCATTCCCTTGCTCTTCCTTCAAGTGACCGGCTGAATAGCCTCAGTTTTATAGTCTCCTCAGTAACACCATTAACCTTGAAATTATCAACAATCTCAAGAAAATTCCTCAAGTGAGCATTGGGATCTTCAGCAGAAAGACCATGAAATTTGTTGTCTCTGATAGCTTGCATTGTAGCTGAATCAACATGCAAATTATTTTGCAGCAATAGCAGGTCTTGCAATACTAGAGTGAACACCATCAAAAGAAGGAATTATGTATTCCTTCACCCGCAAGCGCCTTTCAAGAGGAGGTACAAGAGCATCATCCAAATTATCACCCATTGTACTAAATTAGGCCTTAGCTTCCCTGACTTTCTTATGAATCTGTTTCATAGTTTTCTCAATCTCTAAATCAAGTGGAAGAAGTGAAGATGAGTCACGTCTACGCATACAAAATCAAGCCCCTAAAAACTGAATAAAAGAACAGTTAACAACTCGATCTCAAAGTACTAAATAGTGCAATGATATTAACAAATAAAATACTTAAAAATAGTCCCCTGCAGCGACGCCAAAAACTTGTTGTCAATTTTACAACCTTAACGCAAGAGCACGTATCGCAACAAGTGGTAAATAAGTTCGTTCCCACAGAGACTATTAATAAGCTA